>NW_022639098.1:0-129983 GCF_010993605.1 Petromyzon marinus | reverse complement strand
ACAGATGGCACCTCAGCCAGCCACTCACAGGGGGTGACTTCTTCCAATATTTGAGGCACCGCAGCCTCAGCAGGGTCATCCTCACTTTGTGCCACGATGTTTTCCTGGCTGAGGGATTTTCCCTCCCCCAGGACCTCACAGAAATGCTCAGCAAATCTGCAAACCTGTTCCTGGGGGTCGGAGATTGGATCACCGTTTTTTCCCCTAATGATGGTAATAGGTGTGGCGCTGCAGGTTACTTTTTTGATGGAGTTAAATAGAGATTTGTGATCACGGGCCACTGAGGCAGACTCCATCTCCTCAGCAACCCGCGACCACCACCCATTTGCAGCCTCACGGCTCTCCGAACCTCCGAGCGAAGGCTGCGGTAAGCCTCCTCATTCTCTGACGTGGGATTCTGTAGCCGATGACAGTGGGCCTGTCGCTTTTTCTCAACCATCCTGAACACCTCCTCTGTCAGCCAGGGTCTTGGGAGGTTGACGCGTACCCAAAGCACCACACACATGGACACAAACACACGTGCACCAACACGTACACACACATACATGCACACATACACGCACACAGTACATCCACCGTACACACACACATACACACAACAACAACAACCGCCATTCGCCACTAAGTGGCGGTGACGTCACCCACGACGCTTGTGCCAGGACATGTGCATCTTGAGGCCACGTGAGTGTCGAACGCCCGCTGGCAGGAGGTCACGGGGCAGACCCAGGGGTGCCACGGGTCGACTGACTGAGATAAGTGGGCTGATAGCACCACCTGTGCCCTCTACTGTGCCAACTGCTGTGCTTTAGCCACCGGCCTTCGCTCGTTGTTGTGAGCATCGCTCCTCCGCCCTCCGTTGTTGTTGGAGGGCGACTGCCTCCAACTCCCAGTAGCGTCCTTCACGAGCCTCCTCCACAAAGGCCGATATTGACACCGCTGGTACCAGTCATCGGCAAAACCACTCAGCTCCACATCCTCCTGTACCACATCACTCCATCTCTTCTATAGCCGGTGCTGCGCCCATTTAGCCCCCTCGATCCGGCCGAACAAAAGCTGTTTGGGCATGCAGTGATTGGGGATGCGGGCTACATGGCCCAGCCAATGCAGCCTTGCCTGCCGGAGGTGCTCACCGATGGGACTTTGTTCAGATCTTTCGAGGATTTGTGAACTCCTCACACAATCCAGCCTGTTTAAACCCAGGATTGATCGTAGGCAGGAGAGCCTAAATGTTTCTAACCGGCGAAGATGTTCCATTAGGGCGGTCCACGTTTCACAAGCATAAAGAAGGGAGGGAATGACTGTGGCCGAGAAGACCCGAAGCTTCGTGCGGAGCGACAGACCAGGAAGCTTCCACACAGCGCTACGCAACCGATGAAAAGATATTTCCGCTCGACTGATTCGGAGTGAGACCTTTGTTGTTAAACCGGAGCCGGTAATGAGCACACGGCCCAGGTATGGGAAACTCTCCGCTCTCTCCACAACTGCCCCATCACCGATTGGTAGTTGTGGGGGTGGAGTGTCCGATGGTACCAGATACCCAGGCAGGTGCTTAGTTTTGGTGGGGCTGATGGTAAGGCCCCACCTATTAGTGGCACGCTCCAGTCTCAGCAGCAGCGTCTCCAACTCCTCCTCTGAATAAGCAGCTATTACCAAATCATCAGCATACATAACGTGGTTGACCAATATGGAGCCATCGCTTGACCGCTCCCGGGCATCGATCAGCCTCCCATTGTATCTGTACCAGATGGAAATTCCTCCGGCACAGCTACTGAAGGCTTCACGAACTACATGGTCGAAATAGATGTTAAATAATGTTGGAGCAAGAGGACATCCCTGTCGCTCTGACTCCCCACCATGTAGTTTTACCCGGGCTTGTTCACCATCATAAATGTCCTTAATGAGCGTGAGCAGAGGGTCAGGGACTCCGAAAGCACGAAGAACAACCCAGAGCCCAGGCCTGCTGATTGGGGCTCCACAAGCCTTTCCTCAGCGTGCCTAGCAAGACAATGTTGAATAATCCTTGCCAGAAAATTTCCCATCCCACTGAGGAGTGAGATGCCCCTGTAGTTGTTACAGTCTGTGCGGTCCCCCTTCCTAAAGACGGGGACCACCAGGGCATCCTTCCAATCTTGCGGAACCCGTCCAGTGGCCCAAACTGTTGTTATGATGTCATATAGGGCAGTCTGTGCACAAACGCCACCCTTCCTCAGCATTTCGCTTGGGCGATCATCTCTGCCCGGTGCCTTTTCTGGTCTCAGACTCTGGATCGCCTTCAGTACTTCCTCCAATATTTGAGGCACCGCAGCTTCAGCAGGGTCATCCCCACTTTGTGCCACGATGTTTCCAGGCTGAGGGATTTCCTCTTCCCCAGGACCTCACAGAAATGCTCAGCAAATCTGCAAACCTGTTCCTGGGGGTCGTAGATTGGATCACCGTTTTTTCCCCTAATGATGGTAATAGGTGTGGAGCTGCAGGTTACTTTTTTGATGGAGTTAAATAGGGATTTGTGATCGCAGTCTATTGAGGCAGACTCCATCTCCACAGCAAACTGCAACTACCACCCATCCTTGCAGCGCATCACGGCTCTCCGAACCTTCCAGCGAAGGCTGCGGTAAGCCTCCTCATTCTCTGACGTGGGGGTGCTGTAGCCAATGACAGTGGGCCTGTCGCTTTTTCTCAACCATCCTGAACAACTCCTCTGTCAGCCAGGGTCTCTGGGGAGGTCTGGACCGCGTACCCAAAGCAGCCATTGCAGCTGCATGAGTCACAGTCCTAAACCTCGCCCATTTACCCTCAACATCAGGAGGAGTGGAGGACGATACCAATCCCAGCCGCAAGCGACGATGAAATTCTCGCTTGCAACTTTCATCAGATAACTGAGACCAGGCCACTTTAGGTTGGAATGGAGTCCTGGGTGTACACCCACCACCGGAGTAGAAGAATGGCAGGTGCATCTTACAGATGACTAGTCGATGGTCAGAGGGCAGATCAGCTCCACGGTAGGTCCTGGTGTCAAGGACATGGGCTCGCATCCGCTGGTCCGTCACTATGTAGTCCAGCAGATGTTCTTGCTTGGACCCGGCATGCATCCATGATGTTATGTGGATGCGCCGATGCCGGAACAGCATGTTGGTAATTACAAGCCCATGGGCCACATGCACACACACACACACAGACACACACACCTACATCCACACAGACAACAACAACCACCATTCGCCACTAAGTGGTGGTGACATCACCAAAACGCTTGTGCCAGGCTATGTGCGTGTTAATGCCACGAGAAGTGTCAAACGCCTGCTGCCAGGAGGTCACGGGGCAGACCCAGATTCCATCAGTCGACTGAGATGAGTGGCTGATGCACCACCTGTGCCCCCTACTGTGCCAACTTATTGCGCATTATCCGCTCGGCATTCCGCTCATTGTTGTGAGCGTCGCTCCTCCGCCCTCTGTTGTTGTTGGAGGGCGACTGCCTCCAACTGCCCAATAGCGTCTTTCACGAGGCTCCTCCACAGATACCGACCTTGACACCACTGGTATCAGTCATCGGCAAGTCCACTCAGCTCCACGTCCTCTTGTACCACATCACTCCATCTCTTCTCTAGCCCATGCCACGCCCATTTAGCCCCCTTCATCCGGCATGTGGTGGCTGGATATGCGGGCCAAATGACCCAGACAACGATAGGACTTTGTCCAGGTCTTTCAAGGATGTGTGAGCTCCTCACACAATCCAGCCTGGTTAAATCCAGTATAGATCATAGGCAGACCAGCTTAAACCTTTCTCACCAGCGAAGATTTTCCATTAGGGGCATCCACGTTTCGCAAACGTAGACAAAGGGAGGGCATGACCGGAGCCAAAAAGACCTGAAGCTTCGTGTGGAGTGACAGACCAGGTAGCTTTAATACAATGTTATGCAACCGATGAAAAAGATAATGCCGCTCAGCTGATTAGGAGTGAAACCTCTGCTGTAAAACCGGAGCCGGTCAGGAGCTCACTGCCTAGGTATGAGAAACTCTCCACTATCTCCACAACTGCCCCATCTCCAATTGGTACTTTTCGGTTTGGAGTGTCTGATAGTACAAAATAACCAGGCAGGTGCTTAGTTTTGGTGGGGCTGATGGTAAGGTTCCACCTCTTAGTGGCAAGCTCCAGGTTCAGCAGCAGCACCTCCAATGCCTCCTCCGAGTGAGCAACAATCACCAGATTTTCGGCAGACGTAACGTGGTTGAGCAAGAGAGAGTCATCCCTCAACCACACTCACCCATTCACGCACACATACAGGTACACGCACAGGTAGATACAAGCTCAAACACACTCACACACACACTCACATTCATTCACACACACACACAGGCGAAGTCGTTGTGGATACATTTTAATTAGAGAGTAACTGAGTAAAGTGAACACAGATTTTCTTACTCAGCCGGGCCCCAAGACCACGATGATAAAGAACCAAACTTCCAAACTACAGTTGCAGTTTTAGTTTCATTTATTAGGTATAGCCCTGTGAGCCATTCGACTCTTGAATCGGGTGCAACCGCAACAAACAAAAAAGAAAAAACATGAACAAGAAAACATCTTAAAGTGACTACGCGCAAACAGAAAAATCCAGGAAAAAACTGCAAAGTCTTCCAGAAAAAAAGCACCGTACACCAACGCTGTGTGCAAAAATCCCAGTGGGATGCAAGTCAAACAGCAACAACGACATCCACAAGATAACTTAGATTAAAGCCATCATTCTAACTCCGTACTACAACAAACAAACATGGCCAAACCAAAAAACTTTTCGAAATCACCAAAATAAAGCCAGAAGCAATGTAACAGTGATCATAAGAACTGACCAAAATTTCACAATAAACGACATAAACAACATGTACCACCAAACCCTGTAGCAATAGCTGGCTGCATGAGTAACTCCACAACAGCAGCGGCATCAGTAGGAGTATCAACTTTTTAAAAATGCACCTTTAAAGATCAGCACACTGAATCAAAACACAAAATCATACGTTGCAGCGGTCATCCGGAACGAAAACATTTGATTTTAAGTAGCACTCAGCACCAACACCGTCTAGACCACCTAGACAATTTTCACCGTCTAGACCCTCTTCACTGACGAGACCATCTAGACCATCTACACCGTCTAGACTGTCTACACTGTCTTAGACAGACTAGACTGTCTCAACCAAGTAGACTGTCTAGACCAACTAGACTGTCTAGACCAACTAGACCGTCTAGACCAACTAGACCGTCTAGACCAATGAAACGGTCTACACCATCTAGACTGTCTACACTGTCTTAGGCCAACTAGACCGTCTCGACCAACTAGACCGTCTAGACCAATAAGGTCTACACGATCTAGACTGTCTACACTGTCTTAGGCCAACTAGACCGTCTAGAACCAACTAGACCGTCTAGACCATCTACACCGTCTAGACCAATGAAACGGTCTGCACCATCTAGACTGTCTACACTGTCTTAGACCGACTAGACCATCTAGACCAAGTAGACCGTCTAGACCAACTAGACCGTCTAGACCAACTAGACCGTCTAGACCAACTAGACCGTCTAGACCAACTAGACCGTCTAGACCAACTAGATCGTCTAGACCAACTAGACCGTCTAGACCAGGGGTCTCAAACTCGCGGCCCGCGGGCCAATTGCGGCCCGCGGAACGATATTTTGCAGCCCCCTACTTGACATCAATTTGATTTTTTTTTTTTTTTACCATAGCTCAGGTTCGTGACGGCTTCCGGTGTTTGTTGACAAGTTATCCAACGCGAATTAGCAACGTTAGTTACTTGGTTGAAACGTGATTCCGGAGTGACACCAAGTGGAAGGAAAATATATCCTGTCACCCAGTGCAAGGTACAGAGGACTTAGGAAGTGGGCGGACTCAACAAGAGTAATCAGTGACCTAATAAAGACAACAGAGTGTTGCAATAGGAAAGGGAAAATAATTACATGGATAGCAAGTAGCATGAGATTGGTGGCAAGAACAAAAGCCAAATTGGTGGTTAGAACCTGAATATTATAAAGAAGAAGTTATAGATTATTATTATTACAAGAGAAACAAAGACAAAGGACAGATATGTGCAATCGCAAAAGAAAAACGAATTTACCAAGAACAATTTAATCAAAAAGAACAAGAAATTTAAAGACATAAAACATGAGACAATGCACTTGATTTTGATTTAAAGCTTTCGTGACTGCAGTGATTCATATTCTCGGTTCTTTCGGTAAAGTCACGTTGAAGGGAAACAATAAAATAATAATATATAGTTTTATATATTTTATTATTTTATTGTTTCCCTTCAACGTGACTCTACCGAAAGAACCAAGAATATGAATCCACTTGATGTTAAGAATTAAGACAGGTGGAGTAACATGGAGACCAGAGTTAGCTCAGTGGCATCCAGAGAGATTTGGTAGAGCAGAAGGATATGTAGGGTGTAAACAAAAAGAAGAAAATCTAGATCACTTTATTTATGAATGTGAAAGGTATAAACACCTGAGAGAGAACACGATTGATGAATTTAATAATGATAAGAAAAAACGAAGTGCTCAAAAAAAGCTATGAACAATGATAAAGTTTTCAAATACCTCTCAGAATCTATAGAAAGGGCATACTAAATAAGATCCCAAATACTCAGGTATTGGGATAAAAACATGTAAACATATCACCCCCACCTTCCCTGAGCTTTCCACGATGTTCAAGCGGACCATGCGCCTTTTTGGGAGCACATATCTGTGTGAAAAGCTCTTCTGCACCATGCACTTTAATAAGTCAAAGTACAGCTCCAAACTTACTGATGATGAGCATCTTCAAGCCATACTGAGGGTCTCAATTGTTTCCTCCCTCAAGCCAAATGTGGCTCAGCTGTGTAAGAAGAGGAAGCGCTGCCAGGTCTCTGGAAGCATGGAGTAGGTGAGAGACGCCGATGTTATGAAGAACCGTTCATGTTCTGAACTGTTATTAATAAAGATTGAGAAGATTGGATCAGTTGTACTTTTGTTTGGAATACTTGATGCGGCCCAGCCTCACCCAGACTCTACCTCCAGCGGCCCCCAGGTAAGTTGAGTTTGACTAGACCGTCTATACCATCTACACCGTCTAGACTGACTAGACAGTCTTCACCGTCTAGACAATCTACACCATCTAGACCACCTAGACAGTCTTCACCGTCTAGACCAACTACACCGTCTAGACCACCTAGACAGTCTTCCCCGTCTAGACCACTACACCGTCTAGACCAACTACACCGTCTAGACCACCTAGACAGTCTTCACCCTATAGACCAGCTACACCGTCTAGACCACCTAGACAGTCTTCCCCGTCTAGACCAACTACACCGTCTAGATTGTCCAGACCAACTAGATAGTTGAGACCGACTAGACCGTCTCAACCAACTAGACCGTCTAGACTAACTAGACAAGTAGATTGTCTAGAGTGTGGACCGACTGAAGGAAGGAGAGGCAGGAGAGGAATGAGAGGCAGGAGGCAGAGCCGCTGCTACCTCAGCGTGGCCGACTGGCCACGGGAGGTGGTTCCTGAAACCCGTCGCACTCCTGAGGCCAGCCACGGTGAGCACGCTCAGCGCCACCCTCTCAGCGCTCCCCACCCTCACCGACGCTGCCAACTTGCTGGCCATCCTCCTCCTCCTCCTCCCCCCCCTCCCCTCCCCTCCCCCTCCTCCTCCACCTCCTCCTCCCCCCTCTCCTCCTCCTCCTCCCCTCCCCCTCCTTCTCCTCCTCCTCCCTCCTCCCTCCTCCTCCTCCTCCTCCCCTCCTCCTCCTCCTCCTCCCCTCCTCCTCCTCCTCCTCCTCCTCCTCCTCCTCCTCCTCCTCCTCCTCCTCCTCCCTCCTCCTCCCCCTCCTCCCTCCTCCTCCTCCTCCTCCTCTCCCTCCTCCTCCCCTCCCCCTCCTCCTCCTCCTCCTCCTCCTCCTCCCCCTCCTCCTCCCCTCCTCCTCCTCCTCCCTCCTCCCCCTCCTCCTCCTCCTCCCCCGCCTCCTCCTCCTCCTCCTCCCCTCCTCCTCCTCCTCCTCCCTCCTCCTCCCCCTCCTCCCTCCTCCTCCTCTCCCTCCTCCTCCTCCTCCCCCTCCTCCTCCTCCCCCTCCTCCTCCTCCTCCTCCTCCTCCTCCCCCTCCTCCTCCTCCTCCTCCTCCTCCTCCTCCTCCTCCTCCTCCCCCTCCTCCTCCTCCCCCTCCTCCTCCTCCTCCTCCTCCTCCTCCCCCTCCTCCTCCTCCTCCTCCCCTCCTCCCTCCCCTCCTCCTCCTCCTCCTCCTCCTCCCCTCCTCCTCCTCCTCCCCCTCCTCATCCTCCTCCTCCTCCTCCCCCTCCTCCTCCTCCCCCTCCTCCTCCTCCTCCTCCTCCTCCTCCTCCTCCTCCCCCCCCTCCTCCTCCTCCTCCCCCTCCTCACATCTTCTCCTGCTCCTCTCCTCCCGTCTGCTCCTTGTCGAAGGCGTCCGTCGCCACCTTGGTGACGAACGCCCCAAATGCCAACAAGGCGCCCTTCGCTGCCTTACCCAGCCCAGCCGCTCCTACGGTGGAGGTGGGGGGGGGGGGGAGGGAGGAAGGGGAGGAGAGGGGGGCAGGGGGGGAGGGGGCAGAGGGGATGGGGGGAGAGGGCAGAGCAGGGGAGAGGTGGTCAACATCTCGCTACCCTGGCACTCCTGAGGCTACCTGGAGGTACCTTTGTCTTTGTGTGTACAATAGCGAGCACTTGCCCCTACAGCCGTGCTAGAGGCTACCTGGGGGTACCTTTGTCTCTGTGTATATGCTATGCGCTGCTACTAACAGCACTTGCCCCTACAACCGTGCTAGAGGCTACCTGGGGGTACCTTTGTCTTTGTATCTACTCGCGGCTACTCACAGCACTAGCCCCCTTACGCCTTGCTAGAGGCTACCTGGGGGACCTTTGTCTGTGTATCTGTGTGTGTTTGTGTACCTGGTGGGGAGCCGTGGTATAGTGGTTAGCGCTACGAACCTGGCGACCTGGGTTCGATTCCCGCTCGCAGCCAACACCAGTGTGACGATTATCTGAACCGGTCCATGGCTTCCCCTAAGTCGACTCAGCCTCAAATGAGTACCTGGTGCGGTGTGGAAACATCGCCACTGGGGAGACAAAGGCGGTCGGGCGTGGTGCTGGCCAACCACCCCCTTGTATACCGTTCCGGCCTTTATAGGCGATTGCTAACAACACTTGCCCTAACAGTCTGTTTAGGCTATACGGGGGATCTTTGTCTTTGTTTTTGTGTCCCGGTGTACCTGTGTGTTTGTGTACCTGACAAAGATCCCCCAGTATAGCCTTAACAGACTGTAGGGGCAAGTGCTGTTAGCGAGCGCCTTATGAAGGCCGGAGCGATACTCGAGGGGATGGGTGGCCAGCACCACGCTGACCACCCACCGCTACCCACGACCCCCGACCTCCTCGTGGTGCCGGACGGCAACGCTGTGTTGAGCAGCAGTGCCGTGGGGGGAGGACCAATTTGGAATGGCCATTCCCCTCATGGCGTTTGAAGCCACCACAGTGGCCAAATGGGGGGCTCAGGATGGGTGCGAGGGGTTGGTAACCCCTCATCCATTTAACTATGACCAAACCACGACTGAAAATTTTAAATAGTCAGCTTGTGCCGGAGGCACCGGGGGGGACAGGCGTCTATGATGTGTTCTGGCCAAAACCCATTTGGCGGAGCCAGGAGACTGAATCCTTAACCTCGGGGATCCTCCAAAAACAACAAAGCCACTATGGGTGGCCATGCAGAATGTTCGAATGCTCACTGACGGAGGAGAGGCTTCCACTCTTCTGTCGGGAGCTGGTCCGGTACCGCCTGGATCTCTGTGGGAGGCCCGGTGGACCAGCTCTGGTTCCTATGAGGGATGGACAGTTCTCTACTCGGGGCAGGAGACTGCCAAACAACAGGGAGTGGCTCTTCTGGACAAATAATGAAGGGTGCGTGGGAGCGTGGCGGTGAGGTGTGGGAAGCTGTAAACCCCAGGCTACTTGGGGCTCGCCTTCCCATCAACCAGAGGCGAAGAGTGGTGGTCATGGTCACTTTTTCCCCCACTGAAGACCAACATCCATGGAGGGATGCAGGCAAAGCCGATGAGTCAGATGCCTTCTATGACCTCCTGTCACAAGTGCTAGCTAAAGTGGCCCCTCGGGATAGAGTCATCTTGTTCGGTTAATTCAATGCCCGAGTTGGTCATGATGCTGGCACCTGGTCTGGAGTGATTGGAAGTTATGGGCCAGATCAGCTCAATAACAAAAGTAGGAGGCTGCGAGATTTTTGTGCAGCCCATGGGCTTGTAATTACCAACATTCTGTTCCGGCATCGGCGCATCCACACAGCATCATGGATGCATGCCGGGTCCAAGCAAGAACATCTGCTGGACTACATAGTGACAGAACAGCAGATGCAGGCACCATGTCCTTGACACCAGGACCTACCGTGGAGTTGATCTGCCAACTGACCATCAACTAGTCATCTGTAAGATGCGCCTGCCATTCTTCCACTCCATTGGTGAATGTACACCCAGGATATCATTCAAACCTATAGTGGCCTGGTCTCAGCTAGCTGATGAAAGTTGCAAGCGAGAATTTCATCATCGCTTGCGACTGGGGTTGGCATCGTCCCCCATTCCTCCTGATGTCGAGGGGGAATGGGCGAGGTTTAGGACTGTGGGTCATGCAGATGCAATGGCTGCTTTGGGTACGCGGTCCAGACCTCCCCAGAGACCCTGGCTGATAGCGAAGGTGTTTGGGCTAGCTGAAAAAAAGCAATAGACCCACTCTCATCGTCTACAGCATCCCACTTCAGAGAATCAGGAGGCTTACAGCAGCATTCGCTCGGAGGTTCGGAGTGCCGTGAGGTGCTGTAAGGATGGGTGGTGGTCGCACGTTGCTGAGGAGATGGAGTCTGCCTCAATGGCCTGCGATCACAAATCTCTATTAACTCCATCAAAAAGTAACCTGCAGCACCACACCTATTACCATCATTAGGGGAACGAATGGCGATCCAATCTTCGACCCCCAGGAACAGGTTTGCAGATTTGCTGAGCATTTCTGTGAGGTTCTTGGGGAGGGGAAATCCCATAGCCTGGAAAACATCGTGGGACAAAATGGGGATGACCCTGCTGAGGTTGCGGTGCCTCAAATATTTGAAGATGTCACCGCCTGTGAGCTGCTGGCTGAGGTGCCATCAGTTCAGGAAGTACTGAAGACGATCCGGAGTCTGAGACCAGGAATGGCACCGGGCAGAGATGATCTCCCAAGTGAAATGCTGAGGGAGAGTGGCGTTTGTGCACAGACTGCGCTACATGACATCGTAACAGTCTAGATCACTGGACTGTTTCCGCAGGATTGGAAGGATGCCCTGGTGGTCCCCCTCTTTAAGAAGGGGGACCGCACAGACTGTAACAACTACAGGGGCATCTCACTCCTCAGTGTGACCAGAAAGGTCCTGGCAAGGATTATTCAACATCGCCTTGCCAGGCACGCTGAGGAGAGGCTTGCGGAGCCCCAATGTGGTTTCAGGAAAGGACGGTCCTGCACGGATGCCATATTTTCTCTTCGTCTGCTACAGCAGAGATGTAGGTAATTTCAACAAGACCTACATCTCTGCTTTATTGATCTGGTCAAGGCCTATGATACTGTAGAGGTGTTAACTACGCACTGTTCAATAACCTGCATTGCCACCAGGTATAAAAGGGGCAGCGCAGCGTTACCTCTGGGTACATAACGGTTGGGGTCAGTCGAGGTGAAGTGGATCGTAGCCACGGTTTGGTAAGAACCAATCAGACAGTTCCACGTGGGAATGTGTGATTGGGCATACCTGGCCACGAACGAGTATAAGAAGGGTGACCCAACAGAGCTCAGGGAGTTCTCTCCCTACACGAAGACCGAAGCCCGGGCTGAAGACTAGCTAGGACCCTGGACCCAGCCTTCCAGCCCTTCTGAGCGCTAAGGCTCGGGTACCCAGTGGTCAGGACCCACCGAGCCAGCGGTGGGTCAGATAGCCTCCCCTAGGTCCCAGCCGGAGGACTCTAGAATAGCGGTAGACGTGTAAGTCCCGCCAAGATAGGAGGCTGTACCTCCTTAGGCTAGAATAGCGGTAGACGTGTAAGTCCCGCCAAGATAGGAGGCTGTACGTCCTTAGGCTAGGATAGCGGTAGACGTGTAAGTCCTGCCAAGATAGGAGGCTGTACCTCCTTAGGTATCAAGGAGACGTGTGTGTAGGTTACGCTGAGTCCGGAGGCTGTACCTCCTTAGCCTGGCACAAGCGTCGTGGTGACATCACCGCCACTTAGTGGCGAATGGCGGTTGTTGTTGTTGTTGTTGTTGTCTTTGTGGCAGAGTTGCCGGCCTTCATAGGCGCTGCTGCTATTCGCTACAAGCAACGGCACTTGCCCCCTACAGCCCTGCTAGAGGCCACCTGAGGGACCTTCCTTTCTGTGTCTCCTCTCCTCGCCACTACTCACAGCACTTGGCCCTCTTTACAGCGCTGGCCAGAGGCCGTCCAGACCGAGTCCACGCCTCCTTACCGACGGACTGCAGCGTGGCCACCACCGCTCCGGCCGCCAACCCACCTCCGGTGAAGCCCGCGGCTGCTACTGCCACTGGGGCCAGAGCAACTGCGGCCGCTGGCTCACAACAAACAAACAAACAACGGTGATGACGATGAGAAGGAGGAGGCTACTAGCTCACAACAACAATAAAAAAAGAACAATCGTGATGATATTCTTAGTTTTTTCGGTAAAGTCACGTTGAAGAGAAACAACAAAATAATATAATATATATAAAACAATAAAAAATATTTTTTAATAATTTTTTTTTATTTTTTTATTGTTTTATATATTATATTATTTTGTTGTTTCTCTTCAACGTGACTTTACCGAAAAAACTAAGAATATTAATTACTGCAGTCACGAAAGCTTTAAATCAAAATTTAATCGTGATGATGACACGGACGATCACAACAACAACAACAATCGTGATGATGGTAGCAATAACAATGAGGATAACAACAAACAATGACGATTACAAACAAGGACAACAATAACAGTGATGCGGAGGCAACTATCTCACAACAATAACAACATCAGCATCACACAGCGTCACCATCATCACGCAGCGTCACCATCACTCAGCGTCACCATCACTCAGCGTCATCATCACATGGAGTCACCATCACACAGCGTTACATCATCACACAGCATCACCATCACACAGCATCACCATAACACAGCGTCACCATCATCACACAGCATCACCATCACCATCATCACACAGCATCACCATCACTCAGCGTCACCATCACTCAGCGTCATCATCACATGGAGTCACCATCACACAGCGTCACATCATCACACAGCATCACCATCACACAGCATCACCATCACACAGCGTCACCATCATCACACAGCATCACCATCACCATCATCCCACAGCATCACCATCACACAGCGTCACCGTCATACAGCCTCACCATCACACAGTGTCAAATCATCACACAGCGTCACCATCACACAGCGTCACCATCACACAGCGTCACACCATCACTCAGCGTCACCATCACACAGCGTCACACCATCACACAGCGTCACCATCACACAGCGTCACACAGCGTCACCATCACAACGCGTCACGTGGAGGCGTGGTGACGTCATCGCTTACCTCCTCCAGCTGCAATGACGCCAACCTTGCACCAGTTGGTCGACTTCTCCTCCTCTGTGTGGGGGTTACAGAGAGCGATCAGTTCTACATGCTCACGTATACACTCTACACTACTATATATACTACTATATACTATACTACTATAGACAACTATACTACACTATACACTACACTAAACACTACTATATACTACTATATACTATATATACTATAGACAACTATACTACACTATACACTACTATATACTACTACTACACTATATACTACTATATACTATACTACTATAGACAACTATACTACACTATACACTACTATATACTACTACTACACTATATACTACTATATACTATACTACACTATATACTATTATATTACTACACACTACTACACACTACAACACTATACACTACTACACACTAGTATATACTACTACACTATATACTACTTTATACTATACTACTATAAACAACTATATACTATACTTTTATAGACAACTATACTCCACTACACTATACACTATTATATACTACTACACAATATACTATTTTATATTACTATATACTACACTCTACACTACTATATACTACTACACTATATACTACTATATACTACTACACCATACACTACTGTATACTAATACACATTAATACACTATACACCGCTATTTACCATGATACTATATACTACTGCACACCACTACACTATACACTAATATATACTATACTACTACTACACACTACTATAATATACACTACTATGTACTACTAAACACTACTACACTATACAGTGTGCTTGTGTCTGTGTACCTGTGTGTCTGTGTACCTGTGTGTCAGTGTATCTGGGTGTGTTTGTGTGTGTGTACCTGAGTGTCTGTGTACCTGAGTGTGTCTGTGTACCTGAGTGTGTTTGTGTCTGTGTACCTGTGTGTCTTTGTGCGTGTGTACCTGAGTGTTTGTGTACTTGGGTGTGTTTGTGTGTGTATACCTGTGTGTCTGTATACCTGAGTGTGTGTGTGTACCTGAGTGTGTTTGTGTGTGTGTACCTGTGTGTCTGTATACCTGAGTGTGTCTGTGTACCTGTGTGTGTCTGTGTACCTGAGTGTGTTTGTGTCTGTGTACCTGTGTGTCTTTGTGCATGTGTACCTGAGTGTTTGTGTACCTGGGTGTGTTTGTTTGTGTGTACCTGTGTGTCTGTGTACCTGTGTGTCTGTGTACCTGAGTGTGTTTGTGTGTGTGTACCTGTGTGTCTGTATACCTGAGTGTGTGTGTGTACCTGAGTGTGTTTGTGTTTGTATACCTGTGTGTCTGTGTACTTGAGTGTGTTTGTGTGTGCGTACCTGTGTGTCTGTGTACCTGAGTGTGTCTGTGTACCTGTGTGTCTGTGTACCTGAGTGTGTTTGTGTCTGTGTACCTGTGTGTCTGTGTACCTGTGTGTCTGTGTACCTGTGTGTCTGTGTACCTGAGTGTGTTTGTGTGTGTGTACCTGAGTGTGTCTGTGTACCTGTGTGTCTGTGTACCTGTGTGTCTGTGTACCTGAGTGTTTGTGTTTGTGTACCTGAGTGTGTTTGTGTAGCTGTGTGTGTTTGTGTACCTGGTGTGGAGTGGTGGTGTAGCGGTTAGCGCTACGCTATGCTACGAACCTGGCGACCCGAGTTCGATTCCGCTCACGGCCAACACCAGTGACGATTATCTGAACTGGTCCCGGGCATCCCCTAGGTCGACTCAGCCTCAAATGAGTACCTGGTGTGGTGTGTAAACATCGCCACTGGGGAGACAAAGGGGGTCGGGCGTGGTGCTGGCCACCCACCCTCTCGTTACCGTTCCACCCTTCATAGGTGCTCACTAACAGCATTGCCCCTACAGTCTGTTAAAGCTATATGAGGGATCTTTGTTTTTGTCTTTGGATGTCTGCGTACCGGTGTGTGTGTATCTGTGTGTGTGCACCTGTGTACCTGTGTGTGTATCTGTGTGTGTGTATCTGTGTGTGTATCGGTGTTCTGCCTCAGTGGCCCGCGATCACAAATCCATATTTAACTCCATCAAAAAAGTAACCTGCAGCGCCACCCCTACTGTATTACCATCATTAGGGGAAAAAACGGTGATCCAATCTCCGACCCCCAGGAACAGGTTTGCAGAATTGCTGAGCATTTCTGTGAGGTCCTGGGGAAGGGCAAATCCTTCAGCCAGGAAAACATCGTGGCACAAAGTGGGGATTGCCCTGCTGAGGCTGAGGTGCCTCAAATATTGGAAGAAGAAGTCACCCCCTGTGAGTGGCTGGCTGAGGTGCCATCTGTTGAGGAAGTACTGAAGGCGATCCAGAGTCTGAGACTAGGAAAGGCACCGGGCAGAGATGATCTCCCAAGCAAAATGCTGAGGGAGAGTGGCGTTTGTGCACAGACTTCCCTACATGACAACAGACTAAACCACTGAACGGATTCCACAGGATTTGAAGGATGCCCTGGTGGTCCCCCTCTTTAAGAAGGGGACCGCACAGACTGTAACAGCTACAGGGGCATCTCACTCCTCAGCGCGCCGCGAAAGGTCCTGGCAAGGATTATTCAACATCGTCTTGTTAGGCACGCTGAGGAGAGGCTTGCGGAGCCCCAATGCGATTTCAGGAAAGGCCGGTCTTGCAAGGATGCCATATTTTTTGTTCGTCTGCTACAGCAGAGGTATAGGGAATTCCAACAAGACCTACATCTCTGCTTTATTGCCCTGGTCAAGGCCTATGATACCATCAGTAGGCCTGGGCTCTGGGTTGTTCTTCGTGCTTTCGGAGTCCCTGACTCTCTGCTCACGATCATTAAGGACCTTCATGATGATGAGCGGGCCCGGGTAAAGCCACATGGCTGGGAGTCAGAGCCATTCCCTGTACACCTTTGGGTGCAACAGGGATGTCCTCTGGCTCCCACATTATGTAACATCTATTTTGACAACGCAGGTTGTGAAGCCTTCAATAGCTGAATTTCCATTTGGTACAGATATAATGGGAGGCTAATCGATGCCCGGGTACGGTCAAGGGACGGCTCCTTATTGGTCAACCACGTTATGTATGCCGATGATTTGGTAATTGCTGCTCATTCAGAGGAGGAGTTGGAGACGCTGCTGCTGAGACTGGAGCGTGCCAATAAGAGGTGCGGCCTTACCATCAGCCCCACCAAAACTAAGCACCTGTCTGGGTATTTTGTGCCATCGGACACTCCACCCCCACAACTCCCAATCGGTGATGGGGCAGTTGTGGAGAGAGTGGAGAGTTTCCCATACCTGGGCAGTGTGCTCATGACCGGCTCTGGTTTAACAGCAGAGGTCTCACTGCGAATCAGTTGAGCGGCAATATCTTTTCATCAGTTGCGTAACGTTGTGTGGAAGCTACCTGGTCTGTCGCTCCGCACGAAGCTTCAGGTCTTCTCGGCCACAGTCATTCCCTCACTTCTCTACGCTTGTGAAACGTGGATCCCCATAATGGAACATCTTCGCTGGTTAGAAACATTAGGCTGGCCTGCCTACGATCCATCCTGGGTTTAACCAGGCTGGATTGTGTGAGGAGCTCACAAATCCTTGATAGATCTTGGCAAAGTCCCATCGGTGAGCTCCTCTGGCAGGCAAGGCTGCGTTGACTGGGTCATGTAGCCCGCATGCCCAGCCACCGCATGCCTAAACAACTTTTGTTCGGCCGGATTGAGGGGGCTAAACGGGTGCGGCACGGGCTAGAGAAGAGATGGAGTGACGTGGTACAGGAGGACGTGGAGCTGAGTGGACTTGCCGATGACTGGTACCAGCGGTGTCAAGATCGGCCTGTGTGGAGGAGGCTCGTGAAGGACACTACTGGGCAGTTGGAGGCAGTCGCCCACCAACAACAACGGAGGGCGGAGGAGCGACGATCACAACAACGAGCGGAGCGCCGGGTGGCTAAAGCACAGCAGGTTGGCACAGTAGGGGGCACAGGTGGTGTATCAGCCAGTCATCTTAGTCAGTCGACCCGTGGCACCTGGGTGTGCCCCGTGACCTCCTGCCAGCGGGCGTTTGACACTTCACGTGGCCAGAGGGTGCACATAGCCTGGCACAAGCGTCGTGGTGACGAATGGCGGTTGTTGTTGTTGTTGTGTGTACCTGTGAGTGTGTGTGTCCGGAAAAAACAACCCCTTACCTCCTTGGTAGTGCCGGACGATAACGCTGTGGTGCTTGTAGCCACCACAGTGGCCAATGGGGGCTCTGGACAGGTGCGAGGGGCTGGTAACCCCTCCATCTTCAATACAAGCGCCACTAAAGCACTTGCTAAAAAATCTCACTAAGCTCGTGCCGGAGGCCCACGGGAGAACAAGCATATGTGACGTCTCGTGACGAAATCCCATTTGGTGGAGCTAGGAGACTGATCAACTTTACCATCGGGGTTTCTCCGAAAATGGCAAAAAGCCACTGAGAGTGGCCAGGCAGAGCGAAGGCTCCTCTGTCGGGAGCTGGACCGGTACCACCCGGATCTCTGTGGCATTCAGCAGGTCCGGTGGACCGGCTCTGGCTCCTGTCACCATTAGGGGTGGACAGTCCTCTACTCGGAGCAGTAGACTGCAAAACAACAGGGAATGGCTCTTCTTCTGAACAAAAGAATGAAGGGGGGCGTGGGAGTGTGGCGGTGAGGTGTGGGAAGCTGTAAGCGCCAGAATATGGTGGGCTCGCCTCCCCACCAACCAGAGGCGAGGAGTGGTGGTCATGGTTGCATACGCCCCCACCAAAGATGAAAATTAGTGGAGGGATACGGGCAAGATCGGCCTCTGCGGAGGAGACTCGTGAAGGATGTGACTGGACAGTTGAAGGCAGTTGCCCTCCAGCAGTAACGGGCAGTGACGCTCACAGCAATGAGTGGAGTGCTAGGTGGCTAAAACAAAAGCAAGTTGGCGCAGTAGGGGTCACATGTGGTGCATCGGACAGTCATCTCAGTCAGTCGACCCATGGCACCTGCTAGGTCTGCCCCGTGACCTCGTGCAAGCGGGCGTTCGACACTTCACGTGGCCTTAAAAGTGTACCTGGCCTGGAACAGGCGCGTGGTGATATCACCGCCACTTTGTTGCGAATGGCGGTTGTTGTTCTTGTTGTGTGTCTCTGTGTGTGTGTGTGCATGAGTGTCTGTGTGGCACAGTTGCCGGCCGTCATAGGCGCTGCTGCTATTCGCTAAAAACAACAGCACTTGCCCCTGCAGCCCTGCTAGAGGCCACCTGAGGGATCGTAGTCTCTGTTTACTCTACTCGCTGCTACTAACAGCACTTGGCCCCTAAAGCCCTGGCCAGAGGCCGTCCTGACCGAGGCCCCGGCCTCCTTACCGATGGACTGCAGCATGGCCAACACCCCTCCGTTGGCTAGTGCGGTGAAGCCTATTCCTTCTCCACACACGAAGTCTGGACCAACTGCTCACAGCAAATGAACAACAACAAGAGCAGTGGTGACAGTGAGGAGGATACTAGCTCACAACAACAATAATAAAGAACAATTGTGATGATGACAATGACGATCAGAACAACAACAATCGAGATGATGATGATGGTGGCAATAACAATGACGATTACAAACAACGACAGCAATAACAGTGATGAGGAGGAGGCTACTATCTCAACAATACTAATCATGATGATGATGACAATAACAGCATCACCATCACACAGCGTCACCATCACACAGCATCACCATCACACGTCACCATCACACAGCGTCACATCATCACACACCATCACACAGTGTCACACAATGTCACAAGGCATCACATCACACACCACCATCACACAGCGTCACATCATCACACACCATCACACAGTGTAACACAGTGTCACAAGGCATCACCATCACAACCCATCGCACATCGTGCGTCACCATCACACAGCGTCACCATCACACAGCATCACGTGGAGGCGTGGTGACGTCATCGCTTACCTCCTCCAGCTGCAATGACGCCAACCTTGCACCAGTTGGTCGACTTCTTCTCCTCTGTGTGGGGGTTACAGAGAACGATCAGTTCTACGTACTCACTTATACACTCTACACTACTATATACTACTATATACTATACTACTATAGACAACTATACTACACTATACACTACTATATACTACTACTACACTATATACTACTTTATACTATACTACTATAGACAACTATACTACACTCTACACTACTATATACTACTACACTATTTACTACTTTATACTATACAACACTATATACTACACTATACACTACTATATACTACTACACTATTTACTACTTTATACTATACTGCACTATATACTATTATATACTACTATATACTATACTACTATAGACAACTATACTACACTATACACTCTATACTACTATATACTACTACACTATTTACTACTATATACTATACTACACTATATACTACTATATACTACTACACTATATACTACTATATACTACTACTACACTATTTACTACTTTATACTATACTACACTATGTACTATTATACTACTACACACTACTACAATATACACTCTACACTACTATATACTACTACACTATTTACTACTTTATACTATACTACACTATATACTACTATTTACTACTACACACTACTACACTATACACTCTACACTACTATATACTACTACACTATATACTACTTTATACTATACTACTATATGCAACTATACACCACTACACTATGCACTACTATATACTACTACACACTACTACACTATACACTACTATATAATACTACACTATATACTACTATATACTATACTACTATAGACAACTATACACCACTACACTATACAATATTATATACTACCACACACTACTATAATATACACTACTATATACTACACTACTATAATATACACTACTAAATACTACTAAACACTACTACACTATACACTATTATATACTACCACACACTACTCCACTATATGCTACTATATACTACTAAACACTGCTAAACTCTACACTACTATATACTACTACAAACTACTACACTATATTCTTAGCTCTTTCGGTAAAGTCACGTTGAAGGGAAACAACAAAATAATAAAATATATATATAAAACAATAAAAATTCTCACGACGTTTCGACCATGACACAAACGGTCGTCATCAGGTGTGAAAACCAACGGCAAGAAACATTTGAAAGAAGTGGCGGTTCGCATTTATTTATTTATTTATAAACGGTGTTTGTATTTTTTTTAAAAAAACGTTAGCACCACGGGCAGCGATTTGGCAGTTTGTTTAGAAGGACGAGTCCATCTATGTCTGAAAGCCACCGTGAGCGTGAACAATCAATTAAGACCTGAAATGGTTTATCAAATCCTTCCAATGATTGCTAAGCCAGAATCCATCTTCTCGGTTGAAATTGTCTCTGTGCTTGTATATGTGGATAGCATCATGAACGAATCTCTCATGGTAGCCAGATGGCTTACAAAGAACCTTTGTCTTAGAGAAGTCAATGTCATGTGAGCCTACTGAATTATAACAATGATCTGCCACGGCCGAGGTGTTGGTCCTACCGTGTCTAAGGTCTGCTTTGTGTTCACGAATGCGGTCCGAGACATGGCGTTTGGTTTCTCCAATGTAACTACTACCACAGAGGCAACTTAGTTTGTTGACACCAGGGTACTGTATGTCCGGAATCACATCTTTTACAGACGGAACCAGATCACGGATTTTATGTAATGTGTTGAAATGGACCTGGATCTTGTGTTTATTCAATATTTTGGAGATCTTTTTTGTGATCCCCACAATGTAGGGTAAAGTGATGGTTTTGAAAGGCTCCTCAAGAGGGTCCTTCTTCATGGTTTGAGTGATAGATTTGCGGATTGTATAGTCGGAGTAACCATTAGCCTTAAGAGCTTGGTGTACGTGATTGAGTTCACTGCCTATGTGTTCCTGGTCCGATATGCATTGGGCTCTATGATACAGAGTCTTGATGAGAGAATTCTTCTGTGATGGATGGTGGTGGGAATCCGGTTTCAGATAAGCATCCGTATGGGTAGCTTTCCTGTAGACAGAGTGGCTCATTGAACCATCAGGTCTCTTTTTTATTAGGACATCCAAAAAAGGTAGCTTGCCATCTTTTTCAACTTCCATGGTAAATCTGATGGCTGGGTGTATGGAATTGATGTGGTCGAAGAATTGGTCTAGAGCAGGCCGGCCATGTGGCCAGATGACAAAAGTGTCATCCACGTACCTCTTCCATAAGGTTGGGCGCCGAGTGGCAGTCTGGATGGCGTCAGTCTCAAATTTCTCCATGAAAATGTTAGCTATAACCGGAGATAGGGGGGAGCCCATTGGGGTGCCCTCAGTTTGTTTGTAGAAAGTTCCATTCCAAGTAAAGTATGTATTGGTTAAACAGTGTCTCACCAGGGGGGGTACCTCAGTGTTTAGTCCTTGATGAACCAAGTCTTCAATGATTGCGATGGTGTCAGGTACAGGAACTTTGGTAAATAAGGAAACTACATCAAAACTGACAAGCAGGTCGTCTGGGGACAGGGAAATACCCTTGATTGTCGATACCAGGTGAGTAGAATTTTGTACCGCATAGGTGGTCTTTCCAGTGAAAGGACGCAGGATTTCAGACAAAAAACGAGCTTGTTTGTAGGTGGGGGAGCCGATAGTAGAGACTATGGGACGAAGGGGTGTATCTACTTTATGTATTTTTGGTAAGTTGTATAATCTTGGTGGCCTGGCAGCAGAAGGTTTCAACGAAAACTGTTTATATTGATCAATTAATGCATCTGAATCAGAAATTATTTTGTTGGTTTGTGTGATGAGGCTGTTGGTGGGATCTCTTTTTATTTTTGTATAGCTACCATTGTCTAGTAATTCTTTAATTTTGTTGTTATATTCTATTTCATCCATGATGACAGTAGCATTGCCCTTGTCAGCTGAGAGGACTACAATGTCATCCCTCTATTTTAATTTATATAATTCAAAACGCTCATCTTTGCTGAGGTTGCTAGCTGGCATCTTAGCGTTTTTGAGGGTTGCAGCGATTTCAGATCTTGCTACGTCTGCAGCGATGTTACCCAGGCCCCTGAGAGCAACGTCTACAGCTGTGACGTCATAGCTGTTATATATTATTATTTTATTGTTTCCCTTCAACGTGACTTTACCGAAAGAGCTAAGAATATGAATTACTGCAGTCACAAAAGCTTTAAATCAAAATTTAACCGCTACTACACTATACACTACTATATACTATATTATAAACTACTACAAGATACTCTACTATATACTACTACAAACTACTACACTATACACTACTATACACTGCACTACTATACACTAAAATACTATACACTACTGCATACTACACTATACACTACTATACACTACATTACTATACACTGCTATACACTATACACTACACTATACACTACACTATACATTGCTATCCACTACACTAAACACTACTATACACTACACTACTATACACTACACTATACACTACTATACAATACATTACTATACACTACACTATACACTACAATAAACACTAATATACACTACACTATACACTACACTAAACACTACTATACACTACACTACTATACACTAAAATACTATACACTACTGCATACTACACTATACACTACTATACACTACATTACTATACACTGCTATACACTATACAACTATACACTACACTATACACTACACTATACATTGCTATCCACTACACTAAACACTACTATACACTACACTACCATACACTACACTATACACTACTATACAATACATTACTATACACTACACTATACACTACAATAAACACTACTATACACTACACTATACACTACACTAAACACTACTATACACAACACTACTTTACACTACATTACTATACACTAAACTACTATACACTACACTATACACTACTATACAAAACATTACTATACACTGCTATCCACTACACTAAACACTACTATACACTACACTACTTTACACTACACTACTATACACTACACTACTATACACTACACTATACACTACTATACAATACATTACTATACACTACACTATACTCTACTATACAATACATTACTATACACTGCTATCCACTACACTAAACACTACTACACACTACACTACTTTACACTACACTACTATACACTACACTACTATACACTACACTATACACTACTATATACTACACTACTATACACTACACTATACACTACTATACAATACATTACTATACACTACTATACACTACACTATACACTACACTATACACTACACTATACACTACACTATACACTACTATACACTACACTAAACACTACTATACACTACACTATACACTACTATACACTACACTACTATACACTACACTATACACTACTATACAATACACTACTATACACTACACTATACACTACTATACAATACATTACTATACACTACTATACACTACACTACTATACACTACACTATACACTACTATACAATACACTACTATACACTACACTATACACTACTATACAATACATTACTATACACTACACTATACACTACTATACAATACACTATACACTACTTTACACTACACTACTATACACTACTATGCAATACATTACTATACACTACACTACTATACACTACACTATACACTACTATACACTACACTATACACTACTTTACACTACACTACTATACACTACTATACAATACATTACTTTACACTACACTACTATACACTACACTATACACTACACTATACACTGCTATCCACTACACTAAACACTACTACACATTACACTACTTTACACTACACTACTATACACTACACTATACCCTACACTATACACTACTATACAATACATTACTATACACTACACTACTATACACTACACTACTATACACTACACTACTATACACTACACTACTATACACTACACTATACACTACTATACACTACATTACTATACACTACACTATACACTACTATACACTACACTATACACTACTATACAATACATTACTATACACTACACTACTATACACTACACTATACACTACATTACTATACACTACACTATACACTACTATACACTACATTACTATACACTACACTATACACTACTATACACTACACTACTATACACTACACTATACACTACTATACAATACATTACTATACACTACACTACTATACACTACACTATACACTACTATACACTACACTATACACTACTTTACACTACACTACTATACACTACTATACAATACATTACTTTACACTACACTACTATACACTACACTATACACTACACTATACACTACACTATACACTGCTATCCACTACACTAAACACTACTACACATTACACTACTTTACACTACACTACTATACACTACACTATACCCTACACTATACACTACTATACAATACATTACTATACACTACACTACTATACACTACACTACTATACACTACACTACTATACACTACACTATACACTACTATACACTACACTACTATACACTACACTATACACTACTATACACTACATTATTATACACTACACTATACACTACTATACACTACATTACTATACACTACACTATACACTACTATACACTACACTATACACTACTATACACTACACTATACACTACTATACACTACATTATACACTACTATACACTACACTACTACACACTACACTACTACACACTACACTACTATACACTGCACTACTATACACTACTATACACTACACTATACACTACTATACACTACACTATACACTACTATACACTACACTATACACTACTATACAATACATTACTATACACTACACTATACACTACTATACAATACACTATACACTACTATACAATACACTACTATACACTACACTATACACTACTATACAATACATTACTATACACTACACTATACACTACTATACACTACACTATACACTACTATACACTACACTATACACTACTATACACTACACTATACACTACTATACACTACACTACTACACACTACACTACTACACACTACACTACTATACACTGCACTACTATACACTACTATACACTACACTATACACTACTATACACTACACTATACACTACTATACACTACACTATACACTACTATACAATACATTACTATACACTACACTATACACTACTATACAATACACTATACACTACTATACAATACACTACTATACACTACACTATACACTACTATACAATACATTACTATACACTACACTATACACTACTATACACTACACTATACACTACTATACACTACACTATACACTACTATACACTACACTATACACTACTATACACTACTATACACTACTATACACTACACTATACACTACTATACACTACACTATACACTACTATACACTACACTACTATACACTACACTATACACTACTATACAATACACTACACTATACACTGCACACTACTTTCCCGCACCTCCAATGGGCATGGTTGACTGTAACGGTGCGAAAGAAGTTCAACAATCAGCGGAGATTTCTAAACGACTTCTGCATTAAACAAATCGTAGGCACACACACACACGAGTAAACACACACACACACACGTGTACGCACACAAGTTTATACACACACACACACGAGTAAACACACACACACACACACGTGTACTCACACACAAGTTTATACACACACACACACACGTGTAAACACACGCACATATGTGTACACACAAGTACACACACACGTGTATACACACACACATGAACACACACGTGTACACTCACAAGCGCACACACACACATGTACACACACGTGTACACACACACACACGTACACACACATGTACACACACACAAGTGCACACACACGTGTAAACACACAAGTGCACACACACACGTGTGCACACACGTGTACACACACACACACAAGTGCACACAAACACACACGTGTACACACACACACAAGTGCACACACACACACAAGTGCACACACACACACGTGTACACACACACGTGTACACACACGTGTACACACACACACGTACACACACATGTACACACACACAAGTGCACACACACACACACGTGTAAACACACAAGTGCACACACGTACGTGTGCACACACGTGTACACACACACAAAGTGCACACAAACACACACGTGTACACACACACACAAGTGCACACACACACACAAGTGCACACACACACACACGTGTACACACACACGTGTACACACACGTGTACACACACACACGTACACACACATGTACACACACACAAGTGCACACACACACACACACGTGTAAACACACAAGTGCACACACGTACGTGTGCACACACGTGTACACACACACAAGTGCACATACACACACAAGTGCACACACACACGTGTACACACACACACGTGTACACACACACACGTGTACACACACACTCACTCGTGCTGTACTCTCTTTCAGCCACCGCGGGCGATAGCGAGACGCTCAAAATGGCGGCGATGAAGAGGACGGCCTTCCATTGTGACGTCATAGCTGACGCGATGCTTGTGGGGAGCCAATGAGAACGACGGCAGCTGCAACCTGCATGGCACCACACACAGAAAGACAAAAATCCCCCGTGTAGCCTCTTAACAGACTGTAGGGGCAAGTGCTCGCCGACTCATTCACCACTCCCACACACAGACACACACCGCTCACCTACTCACACTCACCACTCACCTACTCACTCGCACACTCACCACTCACCTCACTTACACACACTCACCACTCACCTACTCATCCACACCCATTCACCAACAACCTACTCACCCACACACTCACCACTCACCCACACGCTCAACACACACAGAAACAACAACAACAACCACCATTCGCCACTAAGTGGCGGTGACGTCACCACGACGCTTGTGCCAGGACATGTGCACCTTGAGGCCACGTGAAGTGTTATTGTGAGCGTCGCTCCTCCGCCCTCCATTGTTGTTGGAGGGCGACTACCTCCAACTGCCCAGCAGCGTCCTTCACGAGCCTCCTCCACAGAGGCTGATCTTGACACCGCTGGTACCAGTCATCGGTAAGTCCACTCAGCTCCACGTCCTCCTGTACCACATCACTCCATCTCTTCTCTAGCCCGTGCCGTGCCCGTTTAGCCCCCTCGATCCGGCCGAACAAAAGCTGTTTCGGCATGCGGTGGCTGGGCATGCTGGCTACATGACCCAGGCATCGCACCCTTGCCCGCCGGAGGAGCTCACCGATGGGACCTTGCCCAGATCTTTCAAGGAATTGCCGCTCGACTGATTCGGAGTGAGAACTCTGCTGTTAAACTGGAGCTGGTCATAAGCACACTGCCCAGGTTTGGGAAACTCTACACTTTCTCCACAACTGCCCCATCACCGATTGGGAGTTGTGGGGGTGGAGTGTCCGATGGTTACAAAATACCCAGGCAGGTGCTTAGTTTTGGTGGGGCTGATGGTAAGGACCCATCTCTTAGTGGCACGCTCCAGTCTCAACAGCATGAGCAGCTTTTACCAAATCATCGGCATACATAACGTGGTTGAGCAATAGGGAGTCATCGCTTGACTGCACCCGGGCATCGATCAGCCTCCCATTATATCTGTACCATATGGAGATTCCCCCGGTACAGCTATTGAAGGCTTCACGAACGAGGTCAAAATAGATGTTAAATAATGTGGGAGCCAGAGGACATCGCTGTCGCACCCCAAGGTGTACAGGGAATGGCTCTGACTCCCGGCCACGTAGTTTTACCCGGGCCCGCTCACCATCATGAAGGTCCTTAATGATCGTGAGCAGAGGGTCAGGTACTCCAAAAGCACGAAGAACAACCCAGAGCCCAGGCCTACTGATGGTATCATAGGCCTTGACCAGATCAATAAAGCAGAGGTGTAGGTCTTGCTGGAATTCCCTACACCTCTGCTGTAGCAGATGGAAAGAAAATATGGCATCTGTGCAGGACCGCCCTTTCCTGAAACCGCTTTGGGGCTCCGCAAGCCTCCCCTCAGCGTGCCTGGCAAGGCAATGTTGCATAATCCTTGCCAGGAACTTTCCCGGCACACTGAGGAGTGAGATGCCCCTGTAGTTGTTACAGTCTGTGCGGTCCCCCTTCTTAAAGAGGGGGACCACCAGGGAATCCTTCCAGTCCTGTGGAACCCGTCCAGTGGTCCAGACTGTTGTTATGATGTCATATAGGGCAGTCTGTGCACAAACGCCACCCTCCCTCAGCATTTCGCTTGGGAGATCATCTCTGCCCGCTGCCTTTCTTGGTCTCAGACTCCGGATCGCCTTCAGTACTTCCTCAACAGATGGCACTTCAGCCAGCCACTCACAGGCGGTGACTTCTTCCAATATTTGAGGCACCACAGCCTCAGCAGGGTCATCCTCACTTTGTGCCACGATGTTTTCCTGGCTCAGGGATTTTCCCTCCCCCAGGACTTCACAGAAATGCTCAGCAAATCTGCAAACCTGTTACTGGGGGTCGAAGATTGGATCAACGTTTTTTCCCCTAATGATGGTAATAGGTGTGGCGCTGCAGGTTACTTTTTTGGAGTTTAATAGAGATTTGTGATCCCGGGCCACTGAGGCAGACTCCATCTCCTCAGCAACCCGCAACCACCACCCATCCTTGCAGCGGCTCACGGCTCTCCGAACCTCCGAGCGAAGGCTGCAGTAAGCCTCCTCATTCTCTGACGTGGGATTCTGTAGCCGATGACAGTGGGCCTGTCGCTTTTTCTCAACCATCCTAAACACCTCCTCTGTCAGCCAGAGTGAGACCAGGCCACTTTTGGTTGGAATGGGGTCCTGGGTGTACACCCACCACCGGAGCGGAAGAATGGCAGGTGCATCTTACAGATGACTAGTCGATGGTCAGCGGGCAGATCAGCTCCACGGTAGGTCCTGGTGTCAAGGACATGGGCTCGCATCTGCTGGTCCGTCACTATGTAGTCCAGCAGATGTTCTTGCTTGGACCCGACATGCATCCATGATGTTGTGTGGATGCGCCGATGCCGGAACAGCGTGTTGGTAATTACAAGCCCATGGGCTGCACAAAAATCTAGCAGCCTGCTACCGTTGTTATTGAGCTGATCCGGCCCATGCCCTCCAATCACTCCAGACCATGTGCCAGCATCATGACCAACTCGGTCATTGAAGTCACCCAACCAGACGACTCTATCCCGAGGGGCCATTTTAGCCAGCACCTGTGACAGGAGGTCATATAGACTTTCTATGGGAACCAGTTCCCTATCTCAGAGACACTCACCTGCACACACACTCATCACTCACCCACTCACCCACACACTCACCACTCACACACACACACTCAACACACAGAAACAACCCACACACCTACACACACAGACACACTCACCTGCACACACACTCATCACTCACCCACACACTCAGCCACTCACTCACACACACTCACCTGCACACACAGCCACATACTCACCACACACAGCCACACAGACACACACACTACACCACTCTCCCACTCACCGACTAATTCACCACTCGCTCACCGCACACAAAGACAAAGCTACCCCCATGTAGCCTGTAACCGGCTGTAGGGGCAAGTGCTGTTAGTGGTAGCGAGTAGCAGCGCTACCTATGAAGGCTACCGGCACTGTGGCACACACAGAGGGGATGGGTGGCCAGCACCACCACGCCCGGCCGCCTTTGTCTCCCCCAGTGATCGTGATGTTTACTACACCACCACCACTACACCACCACCACCACCACTACACCACCACCAGTACACCACCACCACTACACCACCACCACTACACCACCACCACTACCACCACCACTACACCACTACCACCACCACTACACCACTACCACCACCTCTACACCACCACCACTACCACCACCACTACACCACCACCACCACTACCACCACCACTACACCACCACTACACCACTACCACTACACCACTACACCACCACGACCACCACCACTACACCACCACTACCACCACCACTACACCACCACCACCACTACCACCACCACTACACCACCACCACTACACCACCACCACCACTACACCACCACCACCACTACACCACCACCACTACACCACCACCACCACTACACCACCACCACCACCACTACACCACCACCACTACACCACCACCACCACTACACCACCACCACTACCACCACCAACAATACCACCACCACTACACCACCACCAACACCACCACTACCACCACCACTACACCACCACCACTACACCACCACCACCACCACTACACCACCACCACCACTACACCACCACCACCACTACACCACCACCACTACACCACCACCACCAATACCACCACTACACCACCACCACTACACCACCACCAATACACCACCACCACTACACCACCACCACCACCACGGCACCACTTTTTAGGCCGAGCCGACTTAGGGGAGGCCCAGCACCAGATAATCGCCATCACTGCTGTTGGTTGCCATTAGCGGTAACCGTTTCCTTATCTCTTAACATTGCCCCGTAGACTTTCTATGGGAACCGGTTCCCTATCTCTTAACATTGCCCCATAGACTTTCTATGGGAACCGTTTCCCTATCTCTTAACATTGCCCCATTGACTTACTATGGGAACCGGTTCCCTATCTCTTAACATTCCCCCATAGACTTTCTATGGGAACCGGTTCCCTATCTCATAACATTGCCCATAGACTTTCTATGGGAACCGGTTGCCTATCTCTTAACATTGCCCCGTAGACTTTCTATGGGAACCGGTTCCCTATCTCTTAACATGGCCCCATAGACTTTCCATGGGAACCAGTTCCCTATCTCTTAACATTGCCCCATAGACTTTCTATGGGAACCGGTTCCCTGTCTCTTAACATTGCCCCATTGACTTACTATGGGAACCAGTTCCCTATCTCTTAACATTCCCCCATAGACTTTCTATGGGAACCGGTTCCCTATCTCATAACATTGCCCATAGACTTTCTATGGGAACCGGTTCCCTATCTCTGAACATAGCCCCGTAGACTTTCTATGGGAACCGGTTCCCTATCTCTTAACATTTCCCCATAGACGGTATGGGAAGATGTCTCGTGGAAGAAGCGGCACGTGACCAACCACCCCACCCACCTTGTAGACTCATTGTGGGGTTCCGTCTTCCGAAATCGGAGAAAATCAACAATTTTTTTGTTAACTAAGCTAAGCTACTTTTTTTTTATTTGGCCAGGTGTAAGGTCCACACTGAGCGATGTAGCTTCGTCTATCAGACAAACGACCTGGCTATCGCACGGAATGATAGACGCTCAACCAAAGTGGCTGATATCATCATCATAAGTGTGAATATTGATATCAGCGGCCACATACTCTGAACGTGTAGACACAGAGACCCATAGAGGTACAAACGTTCACAAACAGAGACCCATAGATACGCATAGAGACACATGCTCATAGAAACTTATAGAGATATAAACATACACATAGAGAGACCCATAGAGACACATAGAGACACATACTCATAGAAACCTATAGAGGTATAAACATACACATAGAGAGACCCATAGAGACACATAGAGACACATACTCATAGAAACCTATAGAGGTATAAACATACACATAGAGAGACCCATAGATACGCATAGAGACACATGCTAATAGAAACTTATAGAGATATAAACATACACATAGAGAGACCCATAGATACGCACAGAGACACATGCTCATAGAAACCTATAGAGGTATAAACATACACATAGAGAGACTCATAGATACGCACAGAGACACATGCTCATATAGACCCACTGAGACCCATACTCATAAAGACCCATAGAGATCCAGATACTCGTATGGAACCACAGAAACCCATAGAGACCGATAGACTAAACCGAATCTATGTTTATGTTGCCTGTAGAGGGAAATCCAAGCAGTGGCCACCACGGGGAGAGAGACTCAGACTCCAAATATACAGCAGCAGCAGGCATTGTCAGGGTGGGGATCGAACCCACGACCTCCCGTATACCAGGCGAGGTAGTTAACATCTCGATAGCTACCATGGCGTTAGGGCCGGGATCTAGCCCACAACCTCCTGTATACCAGGCGAGGTAGTTAACATCTCCATAGCCACTGTGGCGTTAAGGTCGGGATTGAACCCACAACCTCCCGTAGACCAGGCGAGGTAGTTAACATATCTTAGCTACCGTGGCATTAGGGTCGGGATCGAACCCACGACCTTCCGCAGCCCAGGCAAGGTAGTTAACATCTCCTTTGTGGCGTTAGGGTCGGGATTGAACCCACGATCTCCTGTTTTCCAGGCAAGGTAGATGACATCTCCATAGCCACTGTGGCGTTAGGGTCGGGATACAACCCACGATCTCCCGTACACCAGGCGAGGTAGTTAACATCTCCATAGCCACTGTGGTGTTAGGGTCGGGATCGATCCCACGACCTCCCGTACACCAGGCGAGGTAGTTAACATCTCCATAGCCACTGTGGTGTTAGGGGCTATATCCCTCGCCCCCCTCTCTATACCCCTCTCTCTCTCTCACTCCCCCCTCTCCCAGAGTCTCACCTCTCTCTCTCTCTCTTCACGATCTCCGCTCTGTCTCTCCCAGGGCCATCGGCTCGCTGCTTTTGTACCCAGACGTGACCGCGTCACGGATTTGCTCGTGCGCTCCGTGACGGCGTTCATCAGAAATCCACTCCCTGCAGCGGCATGCAGCTCACCCAGCCAGCAGCAGCGGTAGCAGCTGTAGCAGCAGTGTCGTGACGCTGCTGCTACAGCTGCTGCTGAGACATTCTCAGCTAGCGGTGACTCAGCCACATTCTGACATTCAGCTGTAAGCAATCCGATCTCAGCGGGGTCGTGTGTACACCTGTGTGTGTGTGTACCTGTGTGTGTACACCTGTGTGTACCTGTGTGTACCTGTGTGTGTACCTGTGTGTGTGTGTGTACGTGTGTGTGTGTGTGTACACTTGTGTGTGTACCTGTGTGTGTACACCTGTGTGTGTGTGTGTACCTGTGTGTGTGTACCTGTGTGTGTGTACACCTGTGTGTGTGTGTGTGTACCTGTGTGTGTACATGTGTGTGTACCTGTGTGTGTACACCTTTGTGTGTACCTGTGTGTGTAAATTTGTGAATGTGCCTGTGTGTGTGTGTGTGTGTACCTGTGTGTGTGTACCTGTGTGTGTGTAGCTGTGTGTGTACCTGTGTGTATCCGTGTGTGTACGTGTGTGTACCTGTGTGTGTACCTATGTGTGTGTACCTGTGTGTGTGTACCTGTGTGTGTGTGTACTTGTGTAGTGTGTGGTTTTGTGTGTACCTGATTGTGTGTGTGTGTGCCTGTGTGTATGTAACTGTGTGTGTGTGGCTATGTGTGTGTAACTGTGTGTGTGTGTAACTGTGTGTGTGTACCTGTGTGTGTGTGTGTGGTTGTGTGTGTGTACCTGATTGTGTGTGTGTACCTGTGTGTGTGTGGCTGTGTGTGTGTACCTGTGTGTGTGGTTGTGTGTGTACCTGTGTGTGTGTGTGCCTGTGTGTGTATGTGGCTGTGTGTGTACCGTTCTGTGTGTGTAACTGTGTGTGTACCTGTGTGTGTGTGTGTGTGTACCTGTGTGTGTGTGGTTGTGTGTGTGTGTTTGCCTGTGTGTGTGTGTAACTGTGTGTGTGTGTGCCTGTGTGTGTGGCTATGTGTGTGTAACTGTGTGTGTGTGTGCCTGTGTGTGTGTGGCTTTGTGTGTGTGTGTGTGTACCTGTGTGTGTGGCTGTGTGTGTGTGTGGCTGTGTGTGTGTGTGCCGGAGGCCCCGGGGGGACAGGCGTCTATGACGTCTCCTGGCCAAACCCCATTTAGCAGAGCCAGGAGACTGACTCGTTACCCTCGGGGCTCCTCCAGAAACAATCCTTGAACAAGCACACACCCCTTCTGCCCTGATGACGACCGCTTGTGTTGTGATCGTAGTTTTCAGGTATTTTATTTGAACCTATCAACTTCACTTTAGCGAACCACCCTATGAATACATTGCACAAGCGTCGTGGTGACATCACCGCCACTTAGTGGCGAATGGTGGTTGTTGTTGTTGTGTGTGTGTACCTGTGTGTGTGTGTACCAGTGTGTGTACCTGTATGTGTGTACCTGTGTGTGTGTGTACCTGTGTGTGTACCAGTGTGTGTGCCTCACAATGCCTAAACAACTTTAATTCGGCCGGATTGAGGGGGCTAAACGGGTGCTGCACGGGCTAGAGAAGAGATGGAGTGACGTGGTACAGGAGGACGTGGAGCTGAGTGGACTTGCCGATGACTGGTACCAGCGGTGTCAAGATCGGCCTGTGTGGAGGAGGCTCGTGAAGGACGCTACTGGGCAGTTGGAGGCAGTCGCCCACCAACAACAACGGAGGGCGGAGGAGCGACGATCACAACAACGAGCGGAGTGTCGGGTGGCTATAGCACAGCAGGTTGGCACAGTAGGAGGCACAGGTGGTGCATCAGCCAGTCATCTCAGTCAGTCGACCCGTGGCACCTGGGTCTGCCCCGTGACCTCCTGCCAGCGGGCGTTCGACACTTCACGTGGCCTCAAGGTGCACATGGCCTGGCACAAGCGTCGTGGTGACGTTACCGCCACTTAGTGGCGAATGGCGGTTGTTGTTGTTGCCTGTGTGTTGTTGTATATGTGGGTTATGAAAATTTGATGAAAATAATGAAAATTAAATTAAATTAGAAATTTGCATAATTTATCCGAAGTTACGTTAATTTTGTGAAATTATGCGTAAAAATTATGCTAATTCGAGAGATAATCGTATTAATTTATGCGAGTGGGTGTGGTTATGATAATGCAGGTCGTTAGGATAATTGGGCCCAGCCTCGGTGATGAAGGATGGTTATCAATTGGAATAACGCAATTAATCGTATGCAGTTATGCACGTGTTGTGAGCGTGAATGAGAGAGTCAACTCGACTCCGTTGTTTAACTCCGTATTATCAATAAGGATACGATTGTTCCCGCTTTAACGTTTATTGATTATGTGTGTTAGTGTGCTTATGATAGGTCCACCAGGTTCAGATCTCAATCGCAGAACAATTCTTAAGCAGAATCACGGAAAGAATCACACACAACCCTTCTGCTTTAACCAACTTCATTCTCTAGCTAAACTTAAATTTTTGGATAATATGAGAACTCTCCACCTCGGAATTTCACCACGGCATTAACACGGTACACATCACGATCGCGTTGTTTCACTTCGATAACGGCACCTGTGGTTAATTTCCCGACGCGTAACGCAATTAATCGGTTGTTGAGAGAGAGATTAAAAACATGCAGAACTAGTCTACCAAAACCTGAACTCTATCATATGCAAATTCGTATACTTGACTCTCTGGTTCTATTGGGTAAAGTCACGTAGTAGGTAAAAAATAAAACGACAAAAATCACGACGTTTCGGTCACAACACAAGCGGCCTTCATCAGGTGAAGGGACCGGGCTGTCTCGAGGACAGCGCTGGAGTGAAACACAGCCAACGCTCAGACCGCGGACCTTTAAGCTGTGTGCGAGCAAACAAGCTGTCCTGACAAAGAAATTAGCATAAAAATTCGATTTAAAGCTTTCGTGACTGCAATGCTAATTCCATTGTCAAGGGGTGCCTCTGCGGATGTGTATGCCTTAACTTAGCTATTTCAATGCTAAATTCTATGCTAATTCCTTTAACAATGGGTGCCTCTGCGGATGTGTATGCTTTAACTTTTAACATAGCTATTTCTGTGACCAGTCACAAGCTAATCATTCAGCCATTTCAATGCTAAATTATATGCTAATTCCTTTGTCAAGGCGCTTTGTTCCTCTCACACAGCTTAAAGGCCGTGATCTGAACGTGGCTCTTTCACTCCAGCGCTGTCCTACCAGACAGTCTCGCCCCTTCACCTGATGAAGGCCGCTTGTGTTGTGGCCGAAACGTCGTGAGAATATTATTGTGTTATTTTATTTTATCAATTTATTATTTTATTCTCATTCTACGTGGTGACTTTACCGAAAGAACCAAAGAAGAATTAGCATAAAAAATTAGCATTTGACTGGCCGATTTTAGAAAAGAGGTGGTGTACGTGCCGGTGGACTTGCCGTTTGGCGCGGGGTGGGGGGGGAGGGGGAGTTTACCTATTGATGGTGTGAAAAGGGAATTTATAAGAGCTGCGAAAGTGTGTGGTACCACTACTCAAAAAATATACTGTACCATTGAAATTAGTTTAATGTTTAGTTCGATTTAGAACATCTTTCCAATGGTTGTTTCAAATTAAGCAAAAAAAACCCACCAAACCAGGCCTCCGCATGGCATGTGGAGGTCATATTTACCTTGACCCACTAACACGATTTTGACGTTCAGAGCCCTCCCAGGGTCAGAGGGAGCAGATAGAGAGCCGAGCGCAGCGGATTGCAAAGGGGCTGACATAAACACACCAAGCCAGGGTCACTGGGAGGTTGCGTTAGCCTAGATCTAGTTAAGTAAAAAACCGAAGTGTTTCTGCATTACTATTAAAGTAACTTAAAGTCGGAATTTAACGACAGGGTAGGCTAAAGTTATTGACCTTCATACCCACTTCAATTGAACCCTGCCACAAGCTGCGTCAATGTAACCATCACCCGTCTTAATTTAAGATGAAATGTATTTACATATTTTAATAATTTCTATACGACTTGACCCGAAGCCTATAACAATCAGGTTTTCCTAAGTCAACATGAATGCTCTAATCCACCCATACGCAAATAATAAGCCGGGTTAAAGTAAGAGTAGAGAGGAAAAGAAATGCAAGCGCACAGCAAAACTGCAACGTAAGCAAAGGGCGATGTTAAACCCAGGGTCGGAGAGAAAGGGAGATCCCGGCCGTCTTTGTATCCCCGCAACGCGGGGTAGGAGTGTGTATATGCTTGGGGAAACACGAGTCAAACACCACAACGGGAAGCTGACCCAGACCTTGGATTAATACAGAATAACTGTGGAACTCTGATGAAATGAAATGTTAACTTAAAACTTTTTAACCATTTCTTTGTGCGTCGGTGAAAGTCGGAGGGAATATCGCCCCTCCCTCCAGGTTGTGTACCCAGACAGAGAGCCGCCTTCGAGACAATTTATAACATTTGATTGTTTTACTTGTGGGTTTTATGGTAGGAGTATGACAACGGAATATACCGTGGGTGATCCACACAAGGACACACACTGACACACGTACGGACACACACACGGACGCAGATACATACGGACAAATCCTGACACAGCAAAAATCGAAAGAAACCCAGCCTTGTGGGCAGGATCCGAGTGAAGGGATTTTTGGGCATAAAAAGAGGATCCTGAGCATTGAAACCTCAGTTCGACCGGAGGGGGTCGGCTCACCAGAGTTCGACCGGGGGGTCGACTCTTGGGAGACAGTTCGACTCGGAGGAGTTCGGAACGCGAGAGAGTTCGACCAGTGAGTCGGTTCAGGAGCAGTTCAAATCGGGAACGAGAGCAACAGGTCGCCAGCCGGCGAGCTGCAGAGCAGGGGGCGGCGAGCGGAGGCCAAAGTGGCCCCGTCGCTACCCACTGACTTTGGCAAGACTCGCAGGGTAGTGAGGCGTCACCTAGTGTGATTTCCAAGAGCTGAAAGACAGAGTATTGCCGAAAGTTTAATTTACATTGAGTCCAGCTGCAGATCGACCGACGCACCAAGCAAGAGCAAGAGCACGTGCGACTTGAGTCATCCAACAGCGGAGAGAAACTGCTGTCAGAGAACCAGCACGAGCGTGATCGCGCAGCTCATCCAGCAGTGGAGAGAGGTGGCCACTGAGCAGCACTGGGAGCGATCAAGCAACTCTCCCGTGTGGACAGAGGCTGGCTGCTGCGTGGAGGAGGGCGGCGATTCGTATGATGCACTCCCACGCACACTCACCGCTCTAAAGCGAGCGAGGCTACTTCTCGTACAAGCGAATGCCAACTTCAGCGTATGGCAACGCAAATAATTAATTCCAAACACTGACTATTCAAAACAATTCATATCACTCAAACCTACACGGGTCCTTAACCAGAAGCCGCACACTCAAGTCCGTGAACCATCTGGCCGTGGAAGCATCAATCGTGTGATAACAGACCGTCGTTTATAAGTATATTCGTAATTTTCCTCTTTAATATTTTGTTTTGGACTGTACTTCTAATCGTATAAGTTACCAACCGATCCATCAATGCGAATTAACCCTTGGCACCTTCGCCACGGAGCTACGCTCCCGGGGAGGAATCGTGCTAAACCGATTTTCTGATCATACAATCTTATTCACGAATTAATTAATCTCCCGTGAGATAACACGTTCCGCCGCATACCCTCACACTAAGCCATTTCGGAAATCTTATAGTCTGTCCAGTGGATCTGTTGTTACATTTATGCCTTTGGAAATAATAACTGTTTGATTGTCTTTTTATATGAATACCGTTGCATGTTAATCAATCGCCTGTGATAACGTGCTGACCATTTCAAGCATAATGATCGTTCATATTATAATGTATAAGCTTTTGTGTAGCATAGCATTGGCATGTTCTAATGACTCTCTCTCTCTCTCACTAACAGCAATCGCTTTATGCGGGGTCCATGTGTTATCAAAGTGAAATCGTACAGTCGTTGATGATACTGTCTTGATACCGTGTGGATACCGTGTTGAAGTTCCGAGATTGAGAGTTCACATACATATTATAGTTAAGGTTTAATTAGAAAATAAATTGATTAATACAGAAGTGGTCGTGTGATTCTTTCCTGAAATTTTTGCATAAGACCTGTATCCTGCGATGAGATATGAACTCGAGAACCTAAACTATAAACACACCAATCCACACTCATTAAACTTTAAAGCGAACGATATGAACTTGGGACCTAAAATATGAACACTCGGGGAGTGTTAAAGCGAGAATCATTGTATTATGCTGATCAATAATACGAAGTTAGACAACGAGGCCGAATTGACACTAGCGTAACTGCACACGATTGATTGCGTTATCCTGATTGATAACCCCACCTCTTCAACGAGGCGGGGCCTGATTATCATAAAGGCTATCATCAACACAACCACACCCACTCGTATAAATTAATACGATTACCTCTCTAATTAGCATAGTTATATGCATACTTACACAAATTAACATAATTTTGGATTAATTATGCAAATTTCGAATTTCATTTAATTTTCATTACTTTTCATCAATTTTCACACACCCACATATACAACACAGGCCTACAACGATTACAACATCGGCTATCAATGATCGGATTCTCTACATGCCATTCACTCATACACTCACGACTCACTCGTTTGTTCAGCGTATTAACTTTTACCTCCACGTATAATGATGATTTCTCTAGCAAAACGTGCGCTTCTTTGAACAAAAGCCAATTGATATAATTGATCCCATCCCTACCAGTCTTGCAATGGCTGCGCATACAGCTAATGAATCTACTGCACATCAAGAAGCCGTACAGCATGGTTTGTAGGTGCTGCAATAGCTGCACCTACAAATGATTAAACACCTGAACACAAATACGTAACACGGCATGCTACCGGTGCTGCAATGACTGCACCTACAGCTAATCAAACTTCTGATACTAAGAAGCGAGGCCGCTTGCTCACAGCACTACAATAGCTGCAATCCGGTGCCTATCCTGGAGCCGAAAGGAAAAGTTTGCTTTATTTCAACGGTTTTACTTAAATTTTGATTTAAAGCTTTCGTGACTGCAGGGATTCATATTATTGGTTCTTTCGGTAAAGTCATCATCACGTAGATAGGGAAACAATAAAATAATAAAAATATAAAACAATAAAATTATTGTAAAACAATAAAATTATTATTCTTGGTTCTTTCGGTATAGTCACCACCACGTAGATAGGGAAACAATAAAATAATAAAAATATAAAACAATAAAATTATCACGACGCTTAGACTGCAACACAAGCAATCATCATCAGGTGTGAAAACCACAGCAAGAAAATTTGAAAATTTGAAAATAAAAACTTTTTTCAAAATTTCTTGCTGTGGTTTTCACACCTGATGATGATTGCTTGTGTTGCAGTCGCAACGTCGTGATAGTTTTATTGCTTTATATTTTTATTATTTTGCTGTTTCCCTTCTCCGTGGTTTTACTTAACTTGAGTCCTGTGTCGTGGTCAAATCTTGTAATCAATATTTAGTCCACTTCCTGTTGTCCAATCAATTCCAAATTCTGCACACGAACTCAGATCCGGTGACAATGCATGCATCAATTAATCAATTATTTCGCTACTTTAACGCATTTTACATTTTGTATGGACGCCTTATTATTGATATATATGTTTGTTTGTAGGTCAAAAACGCCGCGGTCCCTAAACACTCGAATCGCCTCGCCCAAGACGCAGGCGCCACGTGTCTCAGGCGCACCTTCTCCGTGTGACTTCAAGTTACGGAAATAATTCATTCAAGTCAGCGTTGACGTAGTTCTCGACCGTGAGTTAAACGAAGTTGTTAATAAAACCGTTGTTTACATTTTTTTTGAGGAATTTATTTATTCCTACACTCACACCATTGACGCATCTGATTCATTTAGTTGCTATTGGTTCCGTGTCTACTTCTTGCAGCTACTGCGATCCGATGAGATGGAAAGGAGATCCTCTAGGGCTATACTGCAAAAGTGGCAAGGTTCAGCTGCCTACAATTAATGACCCTCCCAAGACTCTTCCTGTAGTGCTCGCTTCCAATGCTACCTATGCAAGCCATTTCCGCTGAGTGAGCTGCAATTACCAGGTCGTCGGCATACATAACGTGGTTGACCAATAGGGATCCATCCCTTGACCGCACCCGGACATCCATCAACCTCCCATTGTATTGGTACCAGATGGAAATTCCTCCAGTGCAGACATTGAAAGCTTCACAAACTACGTGGTCGAAATAGATGTTAAATAATGTGGGAGTCAGAGGACATCCCTGTCGCACCCCAAGGTGTACAGGGAATGGCTCTGACTCCCGGCCACGTAGTTTTACCTGGGCCCGCTCACCATCATGAAGGTCCTTAATGATCGTGAGCAGAGAGTCAGGGACTCTGAAAGCACAAAGAACAACCCAGAGGCCAGACCTACTGATGATATCATAGGCCTTGACCAGGTCAATGAAGCAGAGATGTAGGTCTTGTTGGAATTCCCTACTCCTCTGCTGTAGCAGACGGACAGAAAATATGGCATCTGTGCAGGATCAAAAGAAAGCCGTCCCTTGGTGTGGACCAATCAGTTTCAAGGACAATGCATCATATATTATCATGGTATGTTTTTTGTTTGCATTTTGACTGCAGGTATTGTGGTTAATGCAGACATGAATCCTCGTAAAAAAAGGTTTCAATTTTGTTGCCAGAAAAAAGGGGAAAACCCCTATTATTACAAGAAGGGTCATATCGCCTCCGAGAAGAGGATCGATGGGATTCGACTTCGTCTTCATGCGCGAATTGCTCGTCATCTTGAATCGGGGCTAATTTTCTCGAAACACTGAACTTAGTATTTTAAGAAGCCCCTGAACTGGCCAAGATGATGAGCAAGGCGCCCAACAACGCGCTGTACACGTCAGACGAGAGCCAAAAAGACTTCTGCCATGCGACAGCCCACACTCGTGCGAGATCGGGAACGACGTCCCGTACACGATTTTGCTCGATGAAGCCCGCCGCTCCGCTCGTAAAGAGTGGATGGCACTGGTCATCCGTTGGGTTGACTCGAAGGGTGAGATTCAAGAACGATTTCTCGATATGATGCACGTCAGGGACACGTGCTGAAGCACGATCTATCGCACTTCATGATTCGCGGCCAAGGCTTCGATGGCGCAGCCAATGTGAGCGGGGACTTTGATGGCCTCCAGGCGAACGTGAAGGAGATGAACCCGCTCGCGTGGTTCATACATTACTGGGCGCACGAGCTGAACCCTGTAATTGTTGCCATTCTCAGGTCAAGTCCAATGCTCTGCCTCTTCTTTCTGGACGTCCAAAGTATTTATATAACGTCGCTAGTGCATCGTCCAAGAGGAGGGATATGCTGCGTGATGTACAGGCCAAGAACGTCGTTGATCGGCTGAACGCCGGTGAGCTCAACACCGGTCGTGGACACAACCAGGAACAGAATCTTCAGGCACTGTCGACAACGCGCTGGAACTGTCAACTGAATTCAGTCCAGAATCTTCACGACATGTTTGACGCCGCGATGGAAGTGGTTGAACGGGCGTCGATGGATGCTGCCGATTGCGAGAAAAGGGCTGCAGCGGTGATGCTTTATGAGTGGGCGACGTCCTTTGAATTTGCGTTGAACATGTTCCTAATGATCAAAAATCTTATCAGCAACGAATAGCCTTTCCCAATGCCTCCAGAGAAAAGGCCAGGATATTTTCAATGCTTTGAGGCTTGTTCTCATCACGAAGACATCCCTGCAGATGCTGCGAGAATCAGGATGGGACGATGTTAAGAACGATGCAATTGCGTTCTGTAAAGACCACGACATCCCTGTCCCATCGCTGGATGACATCTGGCTAGCGCGAGGTCGTCCTCATCACCTTCCTCCTGGTCATGTGCCACGAACCATCGAAAATCATTACAGCATTGACTTGTTTAATGCGATAATAATATGGTTTTTTCCCTTTTAACTGGCAACAAAACTGAAACCTTTTTACATTAACCACAATACCTGCAGTCAAAATGCAAAGAAAAAACATGCTATGATAATATATGCATTGTCCTTGAAACTGATTGGTCCACACCAAGGGACGGCTTTCCTTTGAGCCTCGACCCAATTGGTGCTCGACCAGATGACGCCAAAAGTACCCCTTTTTTTTGCATTTTGACTGCAGGTATTGTGGTCAATGCATACATGAATCCTTGTAAAAAGGTTTCAGTTTTGTTGACAGAAAAAAGGGGAAAAACCCTATTATTATATTTTGGTACTGGCAAAGGAGGTCTAATGATTGTTTATTGCTCTTGTTGACTCCACATTAGCTGAACTCAACCATCGTTTTTCTCCCGTTGCCTGTGAACTGCTCAGTAAGATCCCTTACCTCGACCCAGTTGACAACTTCGAATCGTACCAGTTAAATCAAGAGCAGATCATTGAGTTGACAGCAATGTACATGGCCTATTTTCGAGAGCTGGATCTGACTTCGCTTAAACAGGAACTTGTTGAGTTTGTCATGTTCACAGGTGACGAGGAGAACGCCGCCATATTTGAACCAGTCAAATCTAATCTGAAGCAACTGAGCATCGTTTTCTGCAAGCACAAACTTGTAAGCATATTTCCTCAGTTGTGCGAGCTCATTCGACTGATCCTGACTCTCCCGATCTCTACGGCCACCACCGAGCTCGCATTCTCCGCCATGAGAATCTTGAAGACGCGGCTGCGCACCAGCATGGGTGACGACTTGATGGTGATATACATCCAGAAGGCTATCGCGAAGTCCCTCGATCTCTCCGATATTGTCCAGCAGTTCATGAGCATGTCAGCTCGCCGCGTTCAAAACCAACAAAATTTGTTTTATACATTTGTGGCGCCCATTGGAAAAAATACACAGGATATCTCAGAATATTGAAGTTTGCCCCCCCAAAGTCAAAATCCTGACTCAGCCCCTGCAAAGTCCTAAACCTCGCAGATTTCCGCTCAACATCAGGAGGAGTGGGGGACGATGCCAACCCCAGCTGCAAACGATGATGAAATTCTCGCTTGCAACTTTCATCAGCTAGATGAGACCAGGCCACTATGGGTTTGAATGGGGTCCTGGGTGTACACCCACCACCGGAGTGGAAGAATAACAGGTGCATCTTATTGCAGAATAGTCGATGGTCAGAAGGCAGATCAGCTCCACGTAGGTCCTGGTGTCAAGGACATGGGCCCGCATTCGCTGGTCTGTCACTATGTAGTCCAGCAGATGTTCTTGCTTGGACCCGGCATGCTTCCATGATGTTGTGTGGATGCTCCGATGCCGGAACAGCGTGTTGGTAATTACAAGCCCATGGGCTGTACAAAAAATCAGCAGGTAGACACACACAGGTACACACACAGACAGGTACACACACTCAGACAGGTACACACACACAGGTACACAAACACAAACATGTACAAACAACAACAACAATAACCGCCATTCGCCACTAAGTGGCGATGACGTCACCACGACGCTTGTGCCAGGAAATGTGCACCTTGAGGCCATGTGAAGTGTTGAACGCCCGCTGGCAGGAGGTCACGGGGCAGACCCAGGTGCCAAGGGTCGACTGACTGAGATGACCAACATGACTGGCTAATGCACCACCTGTGCCCCCTACTGTGCCAATCTGCTGTGCTTTAGCCACGTGGCGCTCCGCTCGTTGTGAGCGTTGCTCCTCCGCCCTCCGTTGTTGTTGGAGGGCGACTGCCTCCAAGTGCTCAGTAGCGTCCTTCACGAGCCTCTTCCACAGAAACCGATCTTGACACCGCCCGTGCTGCGCCCGTTTAGCTCCCTCAATCCGGGCCGAACAAAAGCTGTTTGGGCATGCGGTGATTGGGCATGCGGGCTACATGGCCCAGCCATCGCAGCCTTGCCTGCCGGAGGTGCTCACCAATGGGACTTTGTCCAGTTCTTTCGAGGATTTGTGAGCTCCTCACACAATCCAGCCTGGTTAATCCCAGGATTGATCGTCTGCAGGCCAGCCTAAATGTTTCTAACTGGCAAAGATGTTCCATTAGGGGGGTCCACGTTTCGCAAGTATAGAGAAGGAAGGGAATGACTGTGGCCGAGAGGACCCAAAGCTTCGTGCGGAGCGACAGATCAGGTAGCTTCCACACAGCTTTACGCAACCGATGAAAAGATAATGGCGCTCGACTGATTCGGAGTGAGACCTCTGCTGTTAAACCGGAGCCGGTCATGAGCACACTGTCCAGGTATGGGAAACTCTTCAATCTATCCACAACTGCCCCATCACCGATTGGGAGTTGTGGGGGTGGAGTGCTCGATGGTACAAAAAACCCAGGCAGGTGCTTCGTTTTGGTGGGGCTGATGGCAAGGCCCCACCTCTAAGTGGCACACTTCAGTTTCAGCAGCAGCGTCTCCAACTCCTCCTCTGAGTGAGCTGCAATTACCAGGTAGTCGGCATACATAATGTGGTTGACCAATATGGAGCCATCCCTTGACTGCACCCGGGCATCGATCAGCCTCCCATTGTATTTGTACCAGATGGAAAGTCCTCCGGTCCAGCTACTGAAGGCTTCACGAACTACGTGGTCAAAATAGATGTTTAATAATGTGGAGCCAGAGGACATCCCTGTCGCACCCCAAGGTGTACAGGGAATGGCTCTGACTCCCGGCCAAGTAGTTTTACCCAGGCCGCTCACCATCATGAAGGTCCTTAATGATCGTGATGAGAGGGTCAGGGACTCCGAAAGCACGAAGAACAACCCAGAGCCCAGGCCTACTGATGGTATCATAGGCCTTGACCAAGTAATAAAGCAGAGATTTAGATCTTGTAGGACTTCCTTACACCTCTGCTGTAGCAGACGGACAGAAAATATGGCATCTATGCAGGTCCGCCCTTACCTGAAACCGCATTGGGGCTCCACAAGCCTCTCCTCAGCGTGCCTAGCAAGGTGATGTTGAATACTCCTTTCAAGGACCTTTCCCGGCACACTGAGGAGTGAGATGCCCCTGTAGTTATTACAGTCTGTGCGGTCCCCCTTCTTAAAGAGGGGGACCACCAGAGCAATCTTCCAGTCCTTCGGAACCACTCCAGTGGTCCAGACTGTTGTTATGATGTCATGTAGGGCAGTCTGTGTAAAAAAAACGCCACCGTTCCTCTGCATTTCGATTGGGAGATCATCTCTGCCCTGTGACTTTCCTGGTCTCAGACTCTGGATCGCCTTCAGTACTTCCTCAACAGATGGCACCTCAGCCAGCCACTCACAGGGGGTGACTTACTTCTTCCAAAATTTCTGGCACCGCAGCCTCGGCAGGGTCATCCCCACTTTGTGCAACGTTATTATCCAGGCTGCGCAATGTCCCCTCCCCCAGGACCTCACAGAAATGCTCTGCATATCTGAAAACCTGTTCCTGGGGGTTGGAGATTGGATCACCCTTCTTTCCCCTGATTATGGTAATAGGTTTGGCGCTGCAGGTTACTTTTTTGATGGAATTAAAGAGCAATTTGTGATCGCGGGCCATTGTCATCAGACTGCATCTCCTCAGCAACCCACGACCACCACCCATCCTTGCAGCACCGTACAGCTCTCCGAACCTCCGAGCGAAGGCTGCGGTAAGCCTTCCTCATTCTCCGACGTGGGATGCTGTAGCTGATGAGAGTGGACCTGCCGCTTTTTCTCAGCCAGCTTGAACACCTCCTCTGTCAGCCAGGCTCTCTTGGGAGGTCTGGGCCGTGTACCAAAAGCAGCCATTGCAGCTGCATGAGCCACAGTCCTAAACCTCGCCCATTTACCCTCGACATCAGGAGTGGGGGACGATGCCAACCCCAGCCGCAAACGATGATGAAATTCTCGCTTGCAACTTTCATCAGCTAGCTGAGACCAGGCCCACTTTAGGTTGGAATGGGGTCCTGGTTGTACACCCACCACCGGAGTGGAAGAATGGCAGGCGCATCTTACAGATGACTAGTCGATGGTCAGAGGGCAGATCAGCTCCACGGTAGGTCCTGGTGTCAAAGATATGGGCTCGCATCCGCTGGTCCGTCACTATGCAGTCCAGCAGATGTTCTTGCTTGGACCCGGCGTGCATCTGTACTGAGCGACTTCCACGACGACTCTGGAGTGGTGTCTTTGATCAACAACGACTGCACAGCTCCGCTTCCCTCTCTCTCTCTGTTGCCGTCACGCGCGCTCTCCCTCTTCCACCATCGCGGCGCGTCTCTCTCTCTCTCTCTCCACGCTCGCCACTGTGCTTGAGGGAGAGACGGCTTCACTGGCAGAGGCCGCCACGTGGACGGTGGCGAGTAGAGGTAGGCGATGACGCAGTCCGGACACCAGGCTCCCGACACCGACCCCGAGTCCTCTCGCTGCCTCTCCTTACATTGCTCTTGGTGGAGCTTAGCCCCGCCTCCAGCCACGCCCCCCTCGTAGAAGCTTCCCGATGGTTCCCGTACATAGCCACGAGCTCCGCCCGTTACCCGTGGCCCAGATGGAACCCTTCCTTCTGATTGGATATTAGTTAACCCAGCGGTGACGATGAAATTACCCCTCGTCGTTCCTTAGATGGCGCTCTCTCATTACATATCCACGATGTTGTGTGGATGCGCCGATGCCGGAACAGCGTGTTGGTAATTACAAGCCCTTGGGCTGCACAAAAATCTAGCAGCCTCCTGCCGTTGTTATTGAGCTGATCTGGCCCATGCCTTCCAATCACTCCAGACCAGGTGCCAGCATCATGACCAAATCGGGAATTGAAGTCACTCGACAAGATGACTCTATCCCGAGGGGCCACTTTAGCCAGCACCTGTGACAGGTCAGAGAAGGCATCTGACTCATCGGCCTTGCCTGCATCCCTCCACGGATGCTCGTCTTCGGTGGGGGAATAAGTGACCATGACCACTACTCTTCAGCTCTGGTTGATGGGAAGGAGAGCCAAAAGTAGCCTGGGGCTTACAGTTTCCCACACCTCACTGCCACGCTCCCACACCCCCTTCATTATTTTGTTCAGAAGAAGAGCCACACGCTGTTGTTTGGCAGTCTTCTGCCCCGAGAAGAGGACTGTCAAACCCTCATGGTGGCAGGAGCCAGAGCCGGTCCATCGGACTTCCTGAATACCACAGAGATCAAGGCGGTACCGGTCAAGCTCCCGACAGAGGAGTGGCAGCGTTCGACCATTCCACGTGGCCACACGTAGTGGTTTTTTGTTGTTACTGGAGGAGCCCCAAAGGTAACGATTCAGTCTCCTGGCTCCCCCCGGGTCTCCGGCACACACACAGACAGGTAGACACAGGTACACACACAGATACACACAAGTACACACACATTTACACACACAAGTACACACACAGGTACACACACACAGGTACACACACACACGTACACAAAAACAAGTACACACACAAGGACACACAGGTACACACAGGGACACACACAGGTACACACACAGGGACACACACAGGTTCACACAGTTACACGTTAACTTAGGTACACATACACACAAGTCCATACGCAAACAGGTACATACACGCAGGTACACACACAGGTACAACAACAACCGCCATTCGCCACGACGCTCGTGCCAGGCCATGTGCAACTTGAGACCACGTAAAGTGTCGAACGCCCGCTGGCAGGAGGTCACGGGGCAGACCCAAGTGCCACGAGTGGACTGACTGAGATGACTGAGAAGAGTGGCTTTATGCACCACCTGTGCCCCCTACTGTGCCAAATTGCTGTGCTTTAGCCACCCGGCGCTCCGCTCGTTGTTGTGAGCATCGCTCCTCCGCCCTCTGTTGTTGTCGGAGGACGACTGCCACCAACTGCCCAGTAGCAGCGTCCTTCACGAGCCTCCACGAGCAGGTACACACACATTGACAGGTACACACACAGGTACACACACACACACAGGTACACACACACAGGCACACACACACAGGTACACACACACACACAGGTACACACACACAGGCACACACACACAGGTACACACACACACAGGTACACACACATAGACAGGTACACACACAGGTACACACACACACACAGGTACACACACACACACAGGTACACATACACAGGCACACACACACAGGTACACACACACACACACAGGTACACACACACAGGCACACACACACAGGTACACACACACACAAGTACACACACACAGGTGCACACACTGGCACACACACAGGTCCACACACATAGACAGGTACACACAACAACACAACAACCGCCATTCGCCACTAAGTGGCGGTGACGTCACCACGACGCTTGTGCCAGGCTATGTGCACCCTGAGGCCACGTGAAGTGTCGAACGCCCGCTGGCAGGAGGTCACGGGGCAGACCCAGGTGCCACGGGTCGACTGACTGAGATGACTGGCTGATGCACCACCTGTGCCCCCTACTGTGCCAACCTGCTGTGCTTTAGCCACCCGGCGCTCCGCTCGCTGTTGTGAGCGTCGCTCCTCCGCCCTCCGTTGTTGTTGGAGGGCGACTGCCTCCAACTGCCCAGTAGCATCCTTCACGAGCCTCCTCCACAGAGGCCGATCATGACACCGCTGGTACCAGTCATCGGCAAGTCCACTCAGCTCCACGTCCTCCTGTACCACATCACTCCATCTCTTCTCTAGCCCGTGCCGCGCCCGCCTAGCCCCCTCAATCCTGCCAAACAAAAGCTGTTTCGGCATGCGGTGGCTGGGCATGCGGGCTACATGACCCAGCCATCGCAGCCTTGCCTGCCGGAGGAGCTCACCGATGGGACCCTGCCCAGATCTTTCAAGGATTTGTGAGCTCCTCACACAATCCAGTCTGGTTAAACCCAGGATGGATCGCAGGCAGGCCAGCCTAAATGTTTCTAACCGGCGAAGATGTTCCATTAGGGGGGTCCACGTTTCGCAAGCGTAGAGAAGGGAGGGAATGACCGTGGCCGAGAAGACCTGAAGCTTAGTGCGGAGCGACAGACCAGGTAGCTTCCACACAGCGTTACGCAACCGATGAAAAGATATTGCCGCTCGACTGATTCGGAGTGAGACCTCTGCTGTTAAACTGGAGCCAGTCATAAGCACACTGCCCAGGTATGGGACACACACACAGGTACACACACACAGGTACACACAGGTACACACACATAGACAGGTACACACACAGTTACACACACACACAGGTACCCACACACAGGCGCACACACAGGCACACACACTGGTACACACACAGGTATACACACATGTACACAGGCACACACACACAGGCACACACACAGGTACACACACATTGACAGGTACACACACAGGCACACACACTGGTACACACACAAGTACACAGACACACAGGTACACACATACAGGTACACACACTGGTACACACACAGGTACCCACACACACAGGTACACACACAGGCACACACACTGGTACACACAAACACACAACAACAACAACCGTCATTCGCCACTAAGTGGCGGTGACGTCACCACGACGCTTGTGCAATGCATTCTTTGGGTCTTTCGCTAATGTCACGTAGATAGGTTCAAATAAAATACCAAACAACTACGATCACAACACAAGCAAGCGGTCGTCATCAGGGCAAAAGGGGTGTGTGCTTGTTCAAGGATTGTTTCTGGAGGAGCCCCGAGGGTAACGATTCAGTCTCCTGGCTCTGCTAAATGGGGTTTGGCCAGGAGACGTCATAGACGTCTGTCCCCCCTGGGGCCTCCGGCACACACACACACAGTTTACACACACCAGGTACACACACAACCACACACACAGTTACACACACACACACACAGTTACACACACACAGGTACACACACACACACAGCCACACACACACAGGCACACACACACACAAAGAGACACACACACACCCACACACACACACAGGCACACACACACAGCCACACACACACACACACAGCCACACACACAGGTACACACACACACAAAGCCACACACACACAGGCACACACACACACACACAGCCACACACACACAGGTACACACACAACCACACACACAGTTACACACACACACAGTTACACACACACAGGTACACACACAGCCACACACAACAACAACAACAACCGCCATTCGCCACTAAGTGGCGGTGACGTCACCACGACGCTTGTGCCAGGCTATGTGCACCCTGAGTCACACACAACAACAACAACCGCCATTCGCCACTAAGTGGCGGTGACGTCACCACGACGCTTGTGCCAGGCTATGTGCACCCTGAGGCCACGTGAAGTGTCGAACGCCCGCTGGCAGGAGGTCACGGGGCAGACCCAGGTGCCACGGGTCGACTGACTGAGATGACTGGCTGATGCACCACCTGTGCCCCCTACTGTGCCAACCTGCTGTGCTTTCGCCACCCGGCGCTCCGCTCGCTGTTGTGAGCGTCGCTCCTCCGCCCTCCGTTGTTGTTGGAGGGCGACTGCCTCCAACTGCCCAGTAGCATCCTTCACGAGCCTCCTCCACAGAGGCCGATCTTGACACCGCTGGTACCAGTCATCGGCAAGTCCACTCAGCTCCACGTCCTCCTGTACCACATCACTCCATCTCTTCTCTAGCCCGTGCCGCGCCCGCTTAGCCCCCTCAATCCGGCCAAACAAAAGCTGTTTCGGCATGCGGTGGCTGGGCATGCGGGCTACATGACCCAGCCATCGCAGCCTTGCCTGCCGGAGGAGCTCACCGATGGGACCCTGCCCAGATCTTTCAAGGATTTGTGAGCTCCTCACACAATCCAGTCTGGTTAAAACCCAGGATGGATCGTAGGCAGGTCAGCCTAAATGTTTCTAACCGGCGAAGATGTTCCATTAGGGGGGTCCACGTTTCGCAAGCGTAGAGAAGGGAGGGAATGACCGTGGCCGAGAAGACCTGAAGCTTAGTGCGGAGCGACAGACCAGGTAGCTTCCACACAGCGTTACGCAAACGATGAAAAGATATTGCCGCTCGACTGATTCGGAGTGAGACCTCTGCTGTTAAACTGGAGCCAGTCATAAGCACACTGCCCAGGTATGGGAAACTCTCCACTCTCTCCACAACTGCCCCATCACCGATTGGGAGTTGTGGGGGTGGAGTGTCCGATGGTACAAAATACCCAGGCAGGTGCTTAGTTTTGGTGGGGCTGATGGTAAGGCCCCACCTCTTAGTGGCACGCTCCAGTCTCAGCAGCAGCGTCTGCAACTCCTCCTCTGACTGAGCAGCTATTACCAAGTCATCAGCATACATAACGTGGTTGAGCAATAGGGAGCCATCCCTTGACCGCACCCGGGCATCGATTAGCCTCCCATTATATCTGTACCATATGGAGATTCCCCCGGTACAGCTATTGAAGGCTTCACGAACTACGTGGTCAAAATAGATGTTAAATAATGTGGGAGCCAGAGGACATCCCTGTCGCACCCCAAGGTGTACAGGGAATGGCTCTGACTCCCGGCCACGTAGTTTTACCCGGGCCCGCTCACCATCATGAAGGTCCTTAATGATCGTGAGCAGAGGGTCAGGTACTCCAAAAGCACGAAGAACGACCCAGAGCCCAGGCCTACTGATGGTATCATAGGCCTTGACCAGGTCAATAAAGCAGAGATGTAGGTCTTGTTGGAATTCCCTACACCTCTGCTGTAGCAGACGGACAGAAAATATGGCATCTGTGCAGGACCGCCCTTTCCTGAAACCGCATTGGGGCTCCGCAAGCCTCTCCTCAGCGTGCCTGGCAAGGCGATGCTGAATAATCCTTGCCAGGACCTTTCCCGGCACACTGAGGAGTGAGATGCCCCTGTAGTTGTTACAGTCTGTGCGGTCCCCCTTCTTAAAAAGGGGGACCACCAGGGCATCCTTCCAATCCTGCGGAACCCGTCCAGTGGTCCAGACTGTTGTTATGATGTCATATAGGGCAGTCTGTGCACAAACGCCACCCTCCCTCAGCATTTCGCTTGGGAGATCATCTCTGCCCGCTGCCTTTCCTGGTCTCAGACTCCGGATCGCCTTCAATACTTCCTCAGCAGATGGCACCTCAGCCATCCACTCACAGGGGGTGACTTCATCCAATATTTGAGGCACCGCAGCCTCAGCAGGGTCATCCTCACTTTGTGCCACGATGTTTTCCTGGCTGTGGGATTTTCCCTCCCCCAGGACCTCACAGAAATGCTCAGCAAATCTGCGAACCTGTTCCTGGGGGTCGGAAATTGGATCACCGTTTTTTCCCCTAATGATGGTAATAGGTGTGGCGCTGCAGGTTACTTTTTTGATGGAGTTAAATAGCGATTTGTGATCACGGGCCACTGAGGCAGACTCCATCTCCTCAGCAACCCGCGACCACCACCCATCCTTGCAGCGCCTCACGGCTCTCCGAACCTCCGAGCGAAGGCTGCGGTAAGCCTCCTCATTCTCTGACGTGGGATTCTGTAGCCGATGACAGTGGGCCTGTCGCTTTTTCTCAACCATCCTGAACAACTCCTCTGTCATCCAGGGTGTCTGGGGAGGTCTGGACCGCGTACCCAAAGCAGCCATTGCAGCTGCATGAGTCACAGTCCTAAACCTCGCCCATTTACCCTCGACATCAGGAGGAGTCGGGGACGATGCCAATCCCAGCCGCAAGCGATGATGAAATTCTCGCTTGCAACTTTCATCAGATAACTGAGACCAGGCCACTTTAGGTTGGAATGGGGTCCTGGGTGTACACCCACCACCGGAGTGGAAGAATGGCAGGCGCATCTTACAGATGACTAGTCGATGGTCAGAGGGCAGATCAGCTCCACGGTAGGTCCTGGTGTCAAGGACATGGGCTCGCATTCGCTGGTCCGTCACTATGTAGTCCAGCAGATGTTCTTGCTTGGACCCGGCATGCATCCATGATGTTGTGTGGATGCGCCGATGCCGGAACAGCGTGTTGGTAATTACAAGCCCATGGGCTGCACAAAAATCTAGCAGCCTCCTACCATTGTTATTGAGCTGATCTGGCCCATGCCCTCCAATCACTCCAGACCAGGTGCCAGTATCATGACCAACTCGGGCATTGAAGTCACCCAACATGATGACTCTATCCCGAGGGGCCACTTTAGCCAGCACCTGTGACAGGAGATCATAGAAGGCATCTGACTCATCGGCTTTGCCTGCATCCCTCCACGGATGTTCATCTTCGGTGGGGGCATAAGTAACCACGACCACCATTCCTCGCCTCCGGTTGATGGGAAGGCGAGCCCAAAGTAGCCTGGGGCTTACAGCTTCCCACACCTCACCGCCACGCTCCCACGCCCCCTTCATTCTTTTGTTCAAAAGAAGACCACACCCTGTTGTTTGGCAGTCTGCTGCCCCGAGTAGAGGACTGTCCACCCCTCATGGTGGCAGGAGCCAGAGCCGGTCCACCGGACCTCCTGAATGCCGCATAGATCCAGGCGGTACCGGTCCAGCTCCCGACAGAGGAGTGGCAGCCTCTCCTCTGCAGTGAGCGTTCGAACATTCCACGTGGCCACCCGTAGTGGCTTTTCGTTGTTTCTGGAGGTGACAGGTACACACACAGGCACACACACTGGTACACACACAAGTACACAGACACACAGGTACACACATACAGGTACACACACTGGTACACACACAGGTACCCACACACACAGGTACACACACAGGCACACACACTGGTACACACAAACACACAACAACAACAACCGCCATTCGCCACTAAGTGGCGGTGACGTCACCACGACGCTTGTGCAATGCATTCTTTGGGTCTTTCGCTAATGTCACGTAGATAGGTTCAAAGAAAATACCAAAAAACTACGATCACAACACAAGCAAGCGGTCGTCATCAGGGCAAAAGGGGTGTGTGCTTGTTCAAGGATTGTTTCTGGAGGAGCCCCGAGGGTAACGATTCAGTCTCCTGGCTCTGCTAAATGGGGTTTGGCCAGGAGACGTCATAGACGTCTGTCCCCCTGGGGCCTCCGGCACACACACACACAGTTACACACACAGGTACACACACAACCACACACACAGTTACACACACACACACACAGTTACACACACACAGGTACACACACACACACAGCCACACACACACAGGCACACACACACACATAGTTACACACACATAGCCACACACACACACAGGCACACACACACAGCCACACACACACACACACAGCCACACACACAGGTACACACACACACAAAGCCACACACACACAGGCACACACACACACACACAGCCACACACACACAGGTACACACACAACCACACACACAGTTACACACACACACAGTTACACACACACAGGTACACACACAGCCACACACAACAACAACAACAACCGCCATTCGCCACTAAGTGGCGGTGACGTCACCACGACGCTTGTGCCAGGCTATGTGCACCCTGAGTCACACACACACAGGCACACACACACATAGTTACACACACATAGCCACACACACACACAGGCACACACACACACAGTTACACAGACACAGGCAAACACACACACACAACCACACACACAGGCACACATACACACAGGCACACACACACAGGTACACACACACAGTTACACACACACAGTTACACACACACAGGCACACACACACAAAGGTACACACACACAGTTACACACACACACAGTTACACACACACAGGCACACACACACAGTTACACACTCACACAGTTACACACACACAGGCACACACACACAGTTACACAGGTACACACACACAGATAGGTACACACAGGTACACACACATGTACAGACACAGATAGGCACACACACAGGAAAAGACAAAGACAAAGATTCCCCATATAGCCTTAACAGACTGTAGGGGCAAGTGCTGTTAGCGAGCACCTATGAAGGCCGGAACGGTACACGAGGGGGTGGGTGGCCAGCACCACGCCCGGCCGCCTTTGTCTCCCCAGTGGCAATGTTTACACACGGCACCAGGTACTCATTTGAGGCTGAGTCTACCTATGGGAGGCCCACGACCGATTCAGCTGATCGTCACTTGGTGTTGGCCGTGAGCGGGAATCGAACTCGGGTCGCCGGGTTCATACAAACAGCGTAGTGTGTGTGTTTACACAGGTAAACACACACACAGGTGTACACACACAGGCATACACACACAGCTACACACACAGGTACACACACACACAGGTGTACACACACAGGTACACACACACACACACAGGTGTACACACACAGGTACACACACACAGGTGTACACACACAGGTACACACACACAGGTGCACACACACAGGTACACACACACACACACACAGGTACACACACACACACAGGTACACACACCGAGGTACACACAGGTACACACACACAGGTACACACACACAGGTACACACACAGGTACACACACGTACACACACGGATACACACAGGTACACACACAGCTACACACAGGTACACACACACACACAGGTACACACACACAGGCACATTCACAAAGTTACACACACAGGTACACACAAAGGTGTACACACACAGGTACACACACAGGTACACACACACACAGGTGTACACACACACACAGGTACACACACACAGGTACACACACACAGGTACACACACAGGTACACACACAGGTACACACACACACAGGTGTACACACGACCCCGCTGAGATCGGATTGCTTACAGCTGAATGTCAGAATGTGGCTGAGTCACCGCTAGCTGAGAATGTCTCAGCAGCAGCTGTAGCAGCAGCGTCACGACACTGCTGCTACAGCTGCTACTGCTGCTGCTGGCTGGGTGAGCTGCATGCCGCTGCAGGGAGTGGATTTCTGATGAACGCCGTCACGGAGCGCACGAGGAAATCCGTGACGCGGTCACGTCTGGGTACAAAAGCAGCGAGCCGATGGCCCTGGGAGAGACAGAGCGGAGATCGTGAAGAGAGAGAGAGAGGTGAGACTCTGGGAGAGGGGGGGGGGGTGTGTGAGAGAGAGAGAGAGGGGGGAGAGAGAGGGGCGAGGGATATAGCCCCTAACACCACAGTGGCTATGGAGATGTTAACTACCTCGCCTGGTCTACGGGAGGTCGTGGGATCGATCCCGACCCTAACGCCACAGTGGCTATGGAGATGTTAACTACCTCGCCTGGTCTACGGGAGATCGTGGGATCGATCCCAACCCTAATGCCACGGTAGCTAGAAGATGTTAACTACCTTTCCGGGTTTACGGGAGGTTGTGGGTTCGATCCCAACCCCCTAACGCAACGGTGGCTAGAGATGTTAACTACCTCGCCTGGCACGCAGGAGGTCGTGGGTTCGATCCCAACTCCAACGCCACAGTGGCTAGGATATGTTAACTACCTCGCCTAGTCTACGGGAGGTCGTGGGTTTCATCCCAACCCTAATTCCAAGGTGGCTAGGAGATGTTGACTGCCTCTCCTGGTCAAAGGGAGTTTGTGGGTTCGATCCCGATTCTGACGATGCCTGCTGCTGCTGCTGTATATTTGGAGTCTTAGTCTCTCTTTCTCTGTGTTAGCCACTGCGTGGCTTTTCCTGTCCGAGTAACATAAACATAGATTAGTTTTAGTCTTTGGGTGTCTATGGGTCTCTGTGGTTCCATACGAGTATCTGGATGTCTATGGGTCTTTATGAGTATGGGTCTCAGTGGGTCTATATGAGCATGTGTCTCTATGCGTATCTATGAGTCTCTCTATGTGTATGTTTATATCTCTATAAGTTTCTATGAGCATGTGTCTCTGTGCGTATCTATGGGTCTCTCTATGTGTATGTTTATATCTCTATACGTTTCTATGAGCATGTGTCTCTATGGGTCTCTATGGGTCTCTCTATGTGTATGTTTATACCTCTATAAGTTTCTATGAGCATGTGTCTCTATGCGTATCTATATGTGTATGTTTATACCTCTATAGGTTTCTATGAGTATGTGTCTCTATGGGTCTCTATGGGTCTCTCTATGTGTATGTTTATACCTCTATAAGTTTCTATGAGCATGTGTCTCTATGTGTCTCTATGGGTCACTCTATGTGTTTGTTAATACCTCTATAGGTTTCTTTGAGCATGTGTCTCTATGCGTATCTATGGGTCTCTCTATGTGTATGTTTATATCTCTATAAGTTTCTATGAGCATGTGTCTCTATGCGTATCTATGCGTATCTATGGGTCGCTATGGGTCTCTCTATGTGTATGTTTATACCTCTATAAGTTTCTATGAGTATGTGTCTCTATGCGTATCTATGGGTCTCTCTTTGTGAACGTTTGTACCTCTATGGGTCTCTGTGTCTACACGTTCAGAGTATGTGGCCGCTGATATCAACATCCACACTTATGATGATGATATCATCCACTTTGGTTGAGCGTCTATCATTCCGTGCGATAGCCAGGTCGCTTGTCTGATAGACGAAGCTACATCGCTCAGTGTGGACCTTACACCTGGCCAAATTAAAAAAAAAGTAGCTTAGCTTAGTTAACAAAAAAATTGTTGATTTTCTCCGATTTCGGAAGACGGAACCCCACAATGAGTCTACAAGGTGGGTGGGGTGGGTGGGGTGGTTGGTCACGTGCCGCTTCTTCCACGAGACATCCTCCCATTCCGTCTATGGGGGAAATGTTAAGAGATAGGGAACCGGTTCCCATAGAAAGTCTATGGGGCCATGTTAAGAGATAGGGAACCGGTTCCCAAAGAAAGTCTATGAGGCCATGTTAAGAGATAGGGAACCGGTTCCCATAGAAAGTCTATGAGGCCATGTTAAGAGATAGGGAACCGGTTCCCATAGAAAGTCTATGGAGCAATGTTAAGAGATAGGGAACCGGTTCCCATAGAAAGTCTATGGGCAATGTTAAGAGATAGGGAACCGGTTCCCATGGAAAGTCTATGGGGACATGTTAAGAGATAGGGAACCGGTTCCCATAGAAAGTCTATGGGGCAATGTTAAGAGATCGGGAACCGGTTCCCATAGAAAGTCTATGGGGCCATGTTAAGAGATAGGGAACCGGTTCCCATAGAAAGTCTATGGGGCCATGTTAAGAGATAGGGAACCGGTTCCCATAGAAAGTCTATGGTTCCATGTTAAAAGATAGGGAACCGGTTCCCATAGAAAGTCTATGGGGCCATATTAAAAGATAGGGAACCGGTTCCCATAGAAAGTCTATGGGGCCATGTTAAGAGATAGGGAACCGGTTCCCATAGAAAGTCTATGGGGCCATGTTAATAGATAGGGAACCTTTTGATTTAAAGCTTTCGTGACTGCAGGGATTCATATCCTTGGCTCTTTCGGTAAAGTCACCACGTAGAAGGGAAACAATAAAATAATACAAATATAAAACAATCAAATTCTCACGACGTTTCGACTGCAACACAAGCAATCATCATTCGTCATCAGGTGTGAAAACCACAACAAGAAAATTTGAAAAACGTGGCAGTTATTTTTAACAAGAAATTTTGAAAAAAGTGCCAATTTTAACTGCCACTTTTTAGCGTTAAAATAACGTTTTCAAAATTTCCTGTTGTGGTTTTCACACCTGATGATGATTGCTTGTGTTGCAGTCGAAACGTCGTGAGAATTTTATTGTTTTATATTTGTATTATTTTAATTGTTTCCCCTCTACGTGGTGACTTTACCGAAATAACCAAGAATATAGATAGGGAACCGTTTCCCATAGAAAGTCTATGGGGCAAGTTTCAGTGATCCGAGTTCGATTCCCACTCACGGCAACCAACAGCAATGATGGCGATTATCTGAACCGGTGCTGGGCCTCCCCTAGGTTAGCTCGGCCTCAAAATGAGTACCTGGTGCCGTGGTTTATAGTAAACATCGCCACTGCGGAGACAAAGGCGGCCGAAAGTGGTTCTGGCCACCCAACCCTCTCTGTGCCACAGTGCTGGTAGCCTTCATAGGCACTGCTGTTGCTACTCGCTACTATTAACATCACTAGCCCCTGGAGTCTATTTGAGGCTATACGGGTGTGTGGTGAGTGAGTGGTGAATGAGCAGGTCTGTGGTAAATGTGTGTCTGTCAGTCTGTGTGCGGTGAATGTGTGTGTGTGAGTGGCAAGTGTGTCATTGTGCGTAGATGTTTGTGTGTCTCTTGCTGTTCCGGCATTGGCGCATCGACGCCGGGTCCAAGCAAGAACATCTGTTGGACTGTATAGTGACGGAACAGCGGATGTGGGGCCAAGTCCTTGACAACAGGATCTACCGTGGAACTGATTTTCCCACTGATCATCGGCTTGTCATCTGTAAGGCGTGCCTGCCATTCTTCCACTCCGGTGGTGGGTGTACATCTAGGACCCCATTCAAACCCACAGTGGCCTGGTCTCAGCTAGCTGATGAAAGTTGCAAGCGAGAATTTCATCATCGCTTGCGGCTGGGGTTGGCATTGTCCCCCACTCCTCCTCGTGCCGAGGGGAAATGAGCGAGGTTTAGGACTGTGACTCATGCTGCTGCAATGGCTGCGTTGGGTACACGGTACAAACCTCCTAGACCTTGGCTGATGGAGGTCTCCCTCTTTAAGAAAGGGGACCGTACAGACTGTAACAACTGCAGGGGCATCTCCCTCCTCGGTGTGAGGAGAAAGGTCCTGGCAAGGATTATTCAACATCGCATTACCAGGCACACTGAGGAGAGGCTTGTGGAGCCCCAATGCGGTTTCAGGCCAGGGCGGTCCTGCACAGATGCCATATTTTCCTTCCTTCTGCTATAGTATAGGAGTAAGCAGAGGTGCTTTATGGATCTGGCCAAGGCCTATGATACCATGAGTAGTCCTGGGCTCTGGGTTGTTCTGTCAAGATCGGCCTTTTGTGGAGGAGTTCAAATTCTCTGGGTGTATTTGAAGTCACGTAGATAGATGAAAAAAAAAAACAACAAAAAACCACGACGTTTCGATCGCGACACAAGCGTTCATCATCAGGAAGAGAGGGTTAGCTTCTCAAGATAAAATGTTTCTAATGGTTTGAAATGGGCGTAGCCCAAATGTCGGCAGCCAATGAGAATGTGAGTGGTGGGCGGCGACCGTGACGCTGGTGGGTTTTCCCACCAATCAAAGGGCTGCCCAGTTAAAAATTAGCATCATGACGTGAGATCGCTGAGAGGCCTCAAGGGCGGTGCCCTGAGGTGGCGATGTTAACGTGAGAGATTAGCATATTAATGTGAGAGATTAGCATGTTAATGGGAGAGACTAGCATATTAATGTGAGAGATTACCATGTGAATGTGAGAGATTGACATTTGGGCTATGCCCATTTCAAACCTTTATAGTTTACCTTGAGAGGCTAACCCTCTCTTCCTGACGACGAACGCTTGTGTTGCGATCGAAACGTCGTGGGTTTTGTGTTCGTTATTTTTCGTTATTTTCCTTGAATCTATCAACGTGACTTTACCGAAAGACCCAAAGAATGTGAATTCCTGCAGTCACGAAAGCTTTAAGTCAATATTTGTGGAGGAGGTTTGTGAATGACGCTACGGGCAGTTGGAGGCAGTCGCCCGCCCTCCACCGACAACTGAGGGAAGAGAAGCAACGCTCACAACAATGAGCGGAGTGCCAGGTAGCTAAAATGGAGGAAGTTGCCAAAGTAGGGGGTACAGCTGGTGCGTCTACTAGTCATACTAGCCAACTCATGGCACCTGGGTCTGTCCCGAGACGCCCTCTCAGTAAGACTTTGACACTTCACGTGGCTTCAAAGTGCACCCAGCCTGGCACAGGCGCCGTGGTGACGTCACCGTCACTTAGCGGCGAATGGCGGGTATTGGTATTGGTTGGTGGTGAATGTTGGTGGGCGGTGAGTGTGTCTTTGTCTCTGTGTGGTGAGTTTGTGTGTGTCACTTAGTAGCGAATGGTGGGTATTGGTGAGTGGTGAATGTTGGTTGGCGGTGAGTGTGTCTTTGTCTGTGTGTGTGGTGAGTTTGTGTGTGTCACTTAGTAGCGAATGGTGGGTATTGGTTAGTGGTGAATGTTGGTTGGCGGTGAGTGTGTCTTTGTCTGTGTGTGTGGTGAGTTTGTGTGTGTCACTTAGTGGCGAATGGCGGGTATTGGTTAGTGGTGAATGTTGGTTGGCGGTGAGTGTGTCTTTGTCTGTGTGTGGTGAGTTTGTGTGTGTCACTTAGTGGCGAATGGTGGGTATTAGTATTGGTGAGTGGTGAATGTTGGTTGGCGGTGAGTGTGTCTTTGTGTGTGTGTGGTGAGTTTGTGTGTGTCACTTAGCGGCGAATGACGATTATTGTTATTGGTGAGTGGTGAATGTTGGTGGGCGGTGAGTGTGTCTTTGTGTGTGTGTGGTGAGTTTGTGTGTGTCACTTAGTGGCGAATGGCGGGTATTGGTATTGGTGAGTGGTAAATGCTGGTGGGCGGTCTGTCTTTGTCTGTGTGTGATGAGTTTGTGTGTGTCACTTAGTGGCGAATGTCGGGTATTGGTGAGTGGTGAGTGGTGAATGCTGGTGGGAGGTGTCTTTGTCTGTGTGTGGTGAGTTTGTGTGTGTCACTTAGCGGCGAATGGCGGGTATTGGTATTGGTGAGTGGTGAATGTTGGTGGGCGGTGAGTGTGTCTTTGTCTGTGTGTGTGGTGAGTTTGTGTGTGTCACTTAGCGGCGAATGGCGGGTATTGGTGAGTGGTGAATGTTGGTGGGTGGTGAGTGTGTCTTTGTCTGTGTGTGTGGTGAGTTTGTGTGTGTCACTTAGTAGCGAATGGTGGGTACTGGTTAGTGGTGAATGTTGGTTGGCGGTGAGTGTGTCATTGTCTGTGTGTGTGGTGAGTTTGTGTGTGTCACTTAGTGGCGAATGGCGGGTATTGGTTAGTGGTGAATGTTGGTTGGCGGTGAGTGTGTCTTTGTCTGTGTGTGTGGTGAGTTTGTGTGTGTCACTTAGTGGCGAATGGTGGGTATTAGTATTGGTGAGTGGTGAATGTTGGTGGGCGGTGAGTGTGTCTTTGTCTGTGTGTGGTGAGTTTGTGTGTGTCACTTAGTGGCGAATGGTGGGTATTGGTATTGGTGAGTGGTAAATGTTGGTGGGCGGTGAGTGTGTCTTTGTCTCTGTGTGGTGAGTTTGTGTGTGTCACTTAGTGGCGAATGGTGGGTATTGGAGAGTGGTGAATGTAGTGGGCGGTGAGTGTGTCTTTGTCTGTGTGTGTGGTGAGTTTGTGTGTGTCACTTAGTGGCGAATGGTGGGTATTGGTGAGTGGTGAATGTTGGTGAGCGGTGAGTGTGGCTTCGTCTGTGTGTGTGGTGAGTTTGTGTGTGTCACTTAGTGGCGGATGGTGGGTATTGGTGAGTGGTGAATGTTGGTGAGCGGTGAGTGTGTCTTTGTCTGTGTGTGTGGTGAGTTTGTGTGTGTCACTTAGTAGTGAATGGTGGGTACTGGTTAGTGGTGAATGTTGGTTGGCGGTGAGTGTGTCATTGTCTGTGTGTGTGGTGAGTTTGTGTGTGTCACTTAGTAGCGAATGGTGGGTACTGGTTAGTGGTGAATGTTGGTTGGCGGTGAGTGTGTCTTTGTCTGTGTGTGTGATGAGTTTGTGTGTGTCACTTAGTGGCGAATGGCAGGTACTGGTTAGTGGTGAATGTTGGTTGGCGGTGAGTGTGTCATTGTCTGTGTGTGTGGTGAGTTTGTGTGTGTCACTTAGTAGCGAATGGTGGGTACTGGTTAGTGGTGAATGTTGGTTGGCGGTGAGTGTGTCATTGTCTGTGTGTGTGGTGAGTTTGTGTGTGTCACTTAGTAGCGAATGGTGGGTACTGGTTAGTGGTGAATGTTGGTTGGCGGTGAGTGTGTCATTGTCTGTGTGTGTGGTGAGTTTGTGTGTGTCACTTAGTAGCGAATGGTGGGTACTGGTTAGTGGTGAATGTTGGTTGGCGGTGAGTGTGTCTTTGTCTGTGTGTGTGATGAGTTTGTGTGTGTCACTTAGTGGCGAATGGCGGGTATTGGTATTGGTGAATGAGTCAGTGAGCACTCGCCCCGACAGTCTGTTAAGAGGCTTAACGGCGGAATCTTTGTCTTTGTGTGGTGCCATGCAGGTTGCAGCTGCCATCGTTCTCATTGGTTCCCACAAGCACCGCATCAGCTATGACGTCACAAAGGACAGCCGTCCTCTTCATCGCCGCCATCTTGAGCGTCTCGTTCACGCCCGCAATGGCGAAAGGCGAGTACAGCACGCGTGTGTGTTCAGGTGTGTGCGTGTGTGTACACGTGTATGTGTGTACACGTGCGTGTTCAGGTGTGTGCGTACACGTGTATGTGTGTACACGTGTGTGTTCAGGTGTGTGTACATGTGTGTGTACACGTGTGTGAGTGTAGTGTCTTGTCGTGTATAGTGGAGTGTATAGAAGTGTAGTTTGTATTAGTGTATAGTGTAGTGTATAGTGTAGTGTCTAGTGTAGTGTATTGTGGCGTCTATTGTGGAGTGTATTGTAGTGTAGTATTGAATAGTAGAGTGTATAGTAGTGTAGTGCCTTATAGTGTATAGTGGAGTGTATAGAAGTGTAGTTTGTATTAGTGTATAATGTAGTGTCTAGTGTAGTGTATTGTGTAGTGTATAGTGTAGTATCTAGTGTAGTGTATTGTGTAGTACATAGTGTAGTGTATAGTGTAGTGTATTGTGTAGTGTATAGTGTAGTATATTGTGTAGTGTATATTGTAGTGTATTGTGTAGTGTCTAGTGTAGTGTATTGTATAGTCGTGTATAGTGTAGTGTATTGTGTAGTGTATAGTGTAGTGTATAGTGTAGTGTGTAGTGTATTGTATAGTGCAGTGTATAGTAGTGTATAGTATAGTGTATAGCGTAGTGTATTGTGAGTGTATCGTGTAGTGTATAGTAGTGTAGTGTATAGTGTAGTGTATAGTCGTGTATAGTGTAGTGTATAGTGTAGTGTATTGTGTAGTGTATAGTGTAGTAGTGTAGTGTATAGTGTAGTGTATAGTCGTGTATAGTGTTGTGTATAGGGTAGTGTATTGTGTAGTGTATAGTGTAATGCATAGTGTAGTATACAGTAGTGTATGGTAGTGTAGTGTATAGTGCAGTGTATAGTGTAGTGTATAGTAGTGTAGTGTATAGTAGTGTAGTGTATAGTGTAGTGTATAGTAGTGTAGTGTGTAATAGTGTATCGTGTAATGTACAGTATAGTGATATGTACAGTAGTGTAGTGTGTAGTCGTCTATAGTGGAGTGTATAGTAGTGTACTGTATAGTAGTGAATTGTGCAGTGTATAGTGTAGTGTGTAGTATTCTATAGTGTAGTGTATATTAGTGTAGTGTATAGTAGTGTAGTGTGTAGTAGTCTATAGTGGAGTGTATAGTAGTGTAGTGTGTAGTAGTCTATAATGTAGTGTATAGTAGTGTAGTGTATAGTAGTGTAGTGTGCAGTAGTGTAATGTATAGTAGTGTAGTGTGTAGTAGTGTAGTGTATAGTAGTGTAGTGTATAGTAGTGTAGTGTGTAGTAGTGTAGTGTGTAGTAGTCTATAGTGGAGTGTTTAGTAGTGTAGTGTATAGTAGTGTAGTGTGTAGTAGTCTATAGTGGAGTGTATAGTAGTGTAGTGTGTAGTAGTGTAGTGTATAGTAGTGTAGTGTATAGTAGTGTAGTGTGTAGTAGTCTATAGTGGAGTGTATAGTAGAGTAGTGTATAGTAGTGTAGTGTATAGTAGTGTAGTGTATAGTAGTGTAGTGTGTAGTAGTGTAGTGTGTGGTAGTCTATAGTGTAGTGTATAGTAGTGTAGTGTATAGAGTGTAGTGTGTAGTAGTCTATAGTGTAGTAGTGTAGTGTGTAGTAGTGTAGTAGTCTATAGTGTAGTGTATAGTAGTGTAGTGTATAGAGTGTAGTGTGTAGTAGTCTATAGTGTAGTAGTGTAGTGTATAGTAGTGTAGTGTATAGTAGTGTAGTGTATAGTAGTGTAGTGTGTAGTAGTATAGTGTATAGTAGTGTAGTGTGTAGTAGTCTATAGTGGAGTGTATAGTAGTGTAGTGTGTAGTAGTCTATAGTGGAGTGTATAGTAGTGTAGTGTGTAGTAGTCTATAGTGGAGTGTATAGTAGTGTAGTGTATAGCAGTGTAGTGTGTAGTAGTGTAGTGTATAGTAGTGTATAGTAGTGTAGTGTGTAGTAGTCTATAGTGTAGTGTATAGTAGTGAATCGTGCAGTGTATAGTAGTGTAGTGTATAGTAGTGTAGTGTATAGTAGTCTATAGTGGAGTGTATAGTAGTGTAGCAGTGTAGTGTATAGTGGAGTGTATAGTAGTGTAGTGTGTAGTAGTCTATAGTGGAGTGTATAATAGTGTAGTGTATAGTAGTCTATAGTGTAGTGTATAGTAGTGTAGTGTGTAGTAGTCTATAGTGTAGTGTATAGTAGTGAATCATGCAGTGTATAGTGTAGTGTATAGTAGTCTATACTGTAGTGTATAGTAGTGTAGTGTATAGTAGTGTATAGTGTAGTGTATAGTAGTGTAGTGTGTAGTAGTCTATAGTGTAGTGTATAGTAGTGTAGTGTATAATAGTGTAGTGTATAGTAGTCTATAGTGTAGTGTATAGTAGTGTAGTGTGTAGTAGTGTATAGTAGTGTAGTGTATAGTAGTGTAGTGTGTAGTAGTGTAGTGTATAGTAGTGTAGTATATAGTAGTGTAGTGTATAGTAGTGTAGTAGTGTAGTGTATAGTAGTGTAGTGTATAGTGTGTAGTAGTCTATAGTGGAGTGTATAGTAGTGTAGTGTATAGTAGTGTAGTGTATAGTAGTGTAGTGTATAGTAGTGTAGTGTGTAGTAGTGTATAGTAGTGTAGTGTATAGTAGTGTAGCGTATAGTAGTGTAGTGTATAGTAGTGTAGTGTGTAGTAGTGTAGTGTATAGTAGTGTATAGTGTGTAGTAGTCTATAGTGTAGTGTATAGTAGTGTAGTGTATAGTAGTGTATAGTAGTGTAGTGCAGGGGTCGGGAACCTTTTTGACTAAGAGAGCCATGAAAGCAAAAAATTTGGAAATTTATTTCAGTGAGAGCCATATAATATATTTTAAAAGTGAATTCAACTAAATGTCAGTATAATAAGCCTCTGAATTTATTCTTTTAAATAATGTTGTTATAACACTCACCATTAATGCGACTTCTGGTGCTGCATGGATTTGCTGATGTCTTTGTAGTCGGGTTGGTACTTGGTGAGGTTAAGCTTCATGCAAGCGTTGAGGCTTTCATCCGTTAAACGTGATCGTAGGTTGGACTTGATGTTTTTAAGATGTGAGAATGACTGCTCACATGCATACGTAGATCCAAACATGGTCAATACAGCAATACTCACACGCTGCAGTGTGTGGTATGTGACAGGAAGCGCGTTCCAAGTTTTGAGAATCAGCTGGTCTTCGGGTTGGAGTTTTTTCATTTCTGTCCACATGTGCTTGCTCGCCAACTCCGCTTTCTGTCGTGTGATTCTTTCCAAATCTTCATTCAGTGACTTGAACTTATTCACCCACATGTCTGAGGCCTTCAGGTCAGCCACTTCTGCTTCAAAATCTCTGACGGAGACACCAGGGATGTAATTCAGGTCGGCTGTGTTCAGTGAACACTCGTTTGGATGGGTGATGAACTTAAAAAGACGAGTGTGCTCACGAAATTCTCCAAAGCGTGCTTTGAAGGACTGTAGGAGACTGGATGTGCAGCCAGCTAGCTGGTGGAGATCAAGGTTTTGAATGGGCTCACTTGCTGTGCATGCATCTTTAAATTGGCTCAGTTTTTCAAAATGTAGTAAACGACCTGTTTCAAGATCCGTGATGAAAAGCTCCAGCTTGTTTTCAAAAGCAAATACAGCTTGTTGAAGGGATAACACTGTATTTCCAATGCCTTGCATTTTCACGTTGAGCTGGTTCAGATGTTCAGTCAGATCTACGAGATAGTAAAACTTGAGGAGCCACTCGGTGTCGGCTAGCTCGGGATGCCCGACGCCTTTCATTTCAAGGAAAGTCCGGATTTCGTTCAGGCAAGCCGCAAAACGGCTAAGCACCTTCCCTCTTGACAACCAACGCACATTGCTATGCAAAAGCAGACCAGGATAGTTATTTACAACTTCATCCAGCAGTGTTTTAAACTGGCGATCATTTAAGGCTCGGGCAACAATAAAGTTGATCACACGAATGACCAGCGACATCACTTCGCCAAACTGCCTGTCACACATCTGAGCACAAAGTGCCTCCTGGTGTATAATGCAATGGAAACTTAGGATGGGTCTATTTTCATCTTCACGGAGAAGCGCCACAAATGCTTTGTTTTTCCCCACCATACACGGAGCATTATTAGTACACACTGAGAGAAGTTTATCCATAGGTAGACTTTTTTCTTGAGCAAACTCCATGAAAGACTTGGATAAATCCTCACCTCTTGTGGACCCTTTTAATGGCAGAACAGCAAGACTTTCTTCGCGCAGTGTGTCACCAACAGCATATCTTGCAATCATGCTGAACTGCGACAAATGGCTCACGTCTGTTGACTCATCCAAAGCCAGAGAAAAGAACGGCGCTGCATTTATGTCCTTCACTTGCGTTTCCTCCACTTTGTTTGCCATCACGATGGTACGATCATGAACAGTTCTTGCCGACAGAGGCATGTCTTGTATCCGTTTGATTATCTTGTCTTTGTTCGGAAGATCATCAAAAAGTTCATTGGCTACATCCAGCATGAACGTTTTAGCATACTCGCCATCTGTGAATGGTTTTCCGTTCCTCACTATTGCTAAAGAACCAGCAAAGCTAGCCGAATTATAGTCACCTTGCCGGGTCCATACGCGGAGTTGCTGCTGGCTAGCTTGCACCCTGCTCAGCTCTTGGCACGCTTTCTTTCTGCTGTCTCCCGCAGGGTATTTTGATGCAAAGGTAGCGTGGCGCGTGTCGAAGTGCCGCTTTACATTCGACCGTTTCAACGATGTAATTTTGTCATTGCAAATTAGACACACCGCAGAACCCGCTCTCTCCACAAAGGCGAATTCTTCGGTCCATTCGTCCTGAAATGTACGATACTCGTCGTCTTTTTTTCTTTTCGCCATCTTCTTCGTCGAAGGGATAGCTTTGAGCTAATGACCGAGCAGACGCAGTCTCAGACTGATTCAAAAGGGGGCGTTTACCTGTTTTACCCAGCAACGGCAAACGTAGGCCAGTATCATCCAATTAAAATAATGGACAATTGCTCCTGCAGCCCTGAACAGGACATGCGCAGTGAAAAATCGATGGATGGATTAAAACAAGTGAGAATATTTTGTTTTATCTGCGAGCCATATGCAATCATCAAAAGAGCCACATCTGGCTCGCGAGCCATAGGTTCCCGACCCCTGGTGTAGTGTGTAGTAGTGTATAGTGTGTAGTAGTCTATAGTGTAGTGTGTAGTAGTGTATAGTGTGTAGTAGTCTATAGTGTAGTGTGTAGTAGTGAATCGTGCAGTGTAAAGTGGAGTGTGTGAAGGCTGCTGCCCTCCGGCTCCTCCCTCGGTGGAGGGTTGATCCCGGGGCTCAGCCGCTGCCTCCCGACCACCTCCATCCCTTGAGATTCGCTGCTCCCCATCTCCTGGTCCGGGTCAGGGCTGCCGCTCCCCGTCTCCCCCTCTCGTGCCTCCGGCTCCTCCCTGCGAGGCGTGGCTCGGGGCTGGCGCTCGGCCACCGGGAATTAATCCCTCGCCTCCACGCGTCCACTCCCACAGACGTTGACGGGAGACTCCCCCGCACCTCGTTCCCCGCTCTCGCTCACACGCAGTCACTGAAATCCGGCGTCGCCGCTCTCACGGCGCCGCGCACCGCACGTACGAGCGGGACGGCGGCGGGGGGTGTGGGTGGGGGGGGGGGAGGGTCAGGGGTCAAAGGGCAGTGACGTCACTAGCAGTAGAGTTACCACCGCAAGAGTGCAATGGAGATGGTTTAAAGGGCGACGGGGCGGGTGTTTGGGATTGGTTTTTGGAACGAGAATTCGCCGTGCACTGGGGGAATTAAAGAAATGGTTTTAATCGTCGTCCGGCTCCTCTGCGTGCTGAGCTTTACTGGCGACGGGATTCGCGCGCCAATCTCCGTGTCACGACGAGCGGACTCACGCCACCATGCGCTCTCCCCACACACGCAGAAACCACACGAGACTGTTATTGATCACTAACGGCTCATTCTCGGAGAGTCCGAGGCTAAATATTACGTAGTCCGGAGTCAATATCAGTAGAATAACGAATCGATTCCTGATGGTCTAAGACGCAATCCGTCCCGCCTATTTCGAATTACTCTTTTTAGGAATTCTCGCGCTGTTCGCTATCTCTCTCTCTCTCTCTTACTGTTTAACGAGTGTTAATTAAAGGTGAAAGCCCTTACAAGGAGTTCCGTCTCCGCGTGGTTCTACAATGCAACAGTAGTATAAGGACTCCTCTACTTACAAACTTTAAGAGATACGTACAGACCTGTTTTTTATTTTGTATTTCCCTTCTACGTGACTTTACCGAAAGAACCATGAATTCGTACAGACCTGTCACTATGTCCAGTTGCCTTTTTTTACCGAGAGTCGTACATCTGCAGAACATGACGAATCAGTTGCATCTACATCTCCAGAAGGTGAAGAACCAGTGGCATCTACATCTGCAGAACGTGAAGAACCAATAGCATCTACATCTGCAGAACGTGAAGAACCAGTGGCATCTACATCTGCAGAACGTGAAGAACCAGTGGCATCTACATCTGCAGAACGTGAAGAAATAGTTGCATCTACATCTGCAGAGCGTGAAGAACTAGATGCATCTACATCTGCAGAATGTGAAGAACCAGTGGCATCTACATCTGCAAAACATGAATAACCAGTGGCATCTACATCTGCAGAACGTGAAGAACCAGTGGCATCTACATCTGCAGAACGTGAAGAACCAGTGGCATCTACATCTGCAGAACGTGAAGAACCAGTGGCATGTACATCTGCAGAACGTGAAGAACCAGTGGCATCTACATCTGCAGAACGTGATGAACCAGTGGCATCTACATCTACAGAACGTGAAGAACCATTGCCATCTACATCTACAGAACGTGAAGAACCAGTGGCATCTACATCTGCAGAACGTGAAGAACCAGTATCATCTACATCTACAGAACGTGAAGAAATAGTTGCATCTACATCTGCAGAGCGTGAAGAACTAGATGCATCTACATCTGCAGAATGTGAAGAACCAGTGGCATCTACATCTGCAGAACGTGAAGAACTAGTTGCATCTACATCTGCAGAACGTGAAGAACTAGATGCATCTACATCTGCAGAATGTGAAGAACCAGTGGCATATACATCTGCAAAACATGAATAACCAGTGGCATCTACATCTGCAGAACGTGAAGAACCAGTGGCATCTACATCTGCAGAACGTGAAGAACCAGTGGCATCTACATCTGCAGAACGTGAAGAACCATTGGCATCTACATCAACAGAACGTGAAGAACCATTGGCATTTACATCTACAGTACATGAAGAACCAGTAGTATATAGTAGTGTAATGTGTAGTAGTGTGTAGTAGTATATAGTAGTGTAATGTGTAGTAGTGTGTAGTAGTATCCACTAGTGTATAGTGTAGTAGTGTGTAGTAAATAGTAGTGTATAGTGTAGTAGTGTGTAATAGTAAATAGTAGTGTATAGTGTAGTAGTGTGTAGTAATATACTAGTGTATAGTGTAGTAGTGTGTAGTAGTATATAGTAGTGTATAGTGTAGTAGTATATAGTAGTGTATAGTGTAGTAGTGTTTAGTAGTATATAGTAGAGTAATGTGTAGTAGTGTGTAGTAGTATATAGTAGTGTAATGTATAGTAGTGTGTAGTAGTATATAGCAGTGTATAGTGTAGTAGAGTCTAGTTGTCTATAGTAGTATAGTATAAAGTAGTATATAGTAGTATATAGTAGTGTAGAGTGTATAAGTGAGTACGTGGAACTAATCGCACTGTGTAACCCCCACACAGAGGAGGAGGAGGAGTCGATCAACTGGTGGAAGATTGGCGCCATTATAGCCGGAGGAGGTAAGCGATGACGTCACCACACTTCCACGTGACCGCTGGTGTTGTGACGCTGCTGTGTGACGGTCAAGGTTCGTGATGTTCGCGTACAGTGTTGCTTGGTACAGTAGGGTGCACACAGGTGGTGCATCGGCCAGTCGTCTCAGCCAGTCGACCCATGGCACCCCCGTTGAGTCTGTCCCGTGACCTCCTCCTGCCAGCGGGCGTTCGAGACTTTTCACGTGGCCTCAACGTGCACATAGCCTGGCACAGGCACAATGATGGAGTCACCGCCACTTAGTGGTGCATGGCGGTTGTTGTTGTTGATGCTGTGTGTTGCTGTATGCTGTGTGGGATGCTATGTGATGCCGTGCGTGATGGTGATGCTCTGTGTGATGCTCTTATGTGATGCTGTGTGATGCTGTGTGATGCTGGGTGTGATGCTGTGAGAGGCTGTCTGTGATGCTGTGAGTGATGCTGTGTTAGGATGTGTGTAATGCTGTGTATGTTGCTGGCTGTGTGTGGTGCTGTGTGTAATGCTGTGTGATGCTGTGTGAGATGCTGTGTGTGAGGCTGTTTGTGATACTGTGTGAGGCTGTTTGTGATGCTGTGTGATGCTGTGTGTGATGCTGTGTTAGGCTGTGTGGGAGGCTGTGTGATGCTGTGTGTGAGGCTGTTTGTGAGGCTGTGTGTGATGCTATGTTGGGCTGTGTGTGATGCTGTGTTATCCAGTGTGTGATGCTGTGTGTAATGCTGTGTGTGATGCTGTGTGATGCTGTGTGTGATGTTGTGTGTGATGCTGTTTGATGCTGTGTGTGATGCTGTGTGTGATGCTGTGTGGTGCTGGGTGTGATGCTATGTGTGATGCTGTGTGATCCAGTGTGTGATGCTTTGTATGATGCTGTGTGTGATGCTGTGTGATGCTGTGTGGTGCTGTTTGTGATGTTGTGTGTGATGCTGTGTGTGATGCTGTGTGTGATGCTGTGTGTGATGCTGTGTGATGCTGTGTGATGCTGTGTTATCCAGTGTGTGATGCTGTGTGTAATGCTGTGTGTGATGCTGTGTGATGCTGTGTGTGATGTTGTGTGTGATGCTGTTTGATGCTGTGTGTGATGCTGTGTGTGATGCTGTGTGGTGCTGGGTGTGATGCTATGTGTGATGCTGTGTGATCCAGTGTGTGATGCTTTGTATGATGCTGTGTGTGATGCTGTGTGATGCTGTGTGGTGCTGTTTGTGATGTTGTGTGTGATGCTGTGTGTGATGCTGTGTGTGATGCTGTGTGTGATGCTGTGTGATGCTGTGTGTGATGCTGTGTGATGCTGTGTGATGATGTGTTATCCAGTGTGTGATGCTGTGTGTGATGCTTTGTATGATGCTGTGTGTGATGCTGTGTGTGATGCTGTGTGTGATGCTGTATGATGCTGTGTGTGATGCTGCGTGATGCTGTGTGATGCTGTGTGTGATGCTGTGTGATGCTGTGTGATGCTGTGTGTGATGCTGTGTGTCATGCTGTGTGATGCTGTGTGTGATGCTGTGTGATGCTGCGTGATGCTGCGTGATGCTGTGTGTCATGCTGTGTGATGCTGTGTGTGATGCTGTGTGTGATGCTGTGTGATGCTGTATGATGCTGTGTGTGATGCTGTGTGTGACGGTGACGCTGCTGCGACGCCATGCATCCACGTGACCGTTTGTGTGACGGTGTTTTTGTTATCATTGTTGTTGTTGTTGTGGGCTCGCCTCCTCCCTCCTCACTGTTGTTATCATTCTTGTTGCCATGCTTGTTGTTGTTGTTGTGAGCCAGTCGGCACAGTTGCATTAGCCCCAGTGGCAATAGCAGCCGCGGGCTTCACCGCCGGAGGGATCGCCGCCGGCTCCATGGCCGCCTCGCTCATGTCCTCGGCCGCGGTTGCCAGCGGAGGAGGGGTGGTGGCCGGAGGGGTTGTGGCCACGCTGCAGTCCATAGGTACGGAGGCAGGGGCTCGGCTAGAGGGGCCTCTGGCCAGGGCTGTTGTTAGGGTGACAAGGGCTGTGATTTAGTAGCGAGTAGAGGAGACGCAGAGACAAAGGCACTCTTGATTAGCCTCTAGCAGGGCTATAGCGGCAAGTGCTGTTGTAGTCGCGAGTACTCCAAGTTAGCCTATAGCAGGGCTGTTAGGGGGCAAGTGCTGTGAGTAGTAGTGAGTAGAGGAGACACAGAGACAAATGTACTCCCGGGTAGCCTCTAACAAGACGTAGCCTTGCCTGCCAGCGGAGCTCACCGATGGAACTTTGTCCAGATATTTCAAGGTGTTGTGAGCTCCTCACGCAATCCAGCTTGATTAAACCTAGGATGGATCATAGGCAGGCCAGTCTGAATGTTTCTTACTGGCGAAGATGTTCCATTAGGGGTGGTGCACGTTTCACAAGTGAAGGGAAAGGAGGGCATGAATGTGGCCGAGAAGACCTGAAGCTTCGTGTGGAGCTGCAGACCAGGTAGCTTTCACCCAACATTTCGCAACCGATGAAAAGATAATGCCTCTCGACTAATTCGGAGTGAGACCTCTGCTGTCGAACTGGAGCCGGTCATGAGCACACTGCCCAGGTATGGGGCCTCTCCACTCTCTCCACAACTGCCCCATCACAAATTGGGAGGTGTGGGGGTGGAGTTTTTGATGGTATAAAATACCCAGGCAGGTGCTTAGTTTTGGTGGTGCTGATGGTAAGGCTCCACCTATAAGTGGCACACTCCAGGTATAGCAGCAGCGCATCAGTGAACTGCAATCACCAGATTATCGGCATACATAACATGGTTGCCCAATAGGGACCCATCCCTCGACCGCACCCATGTACCAGATGGAGATCCTGCAGTACAGCCATGGAAGGCTTCTCGAACTACGTGGTCAAAACGATGTTAAATAATGTGCACCCTGAGATGAACAAGAAATAGCTCTGACTCCCAGCTTTATCCGGGCCTGCCCACCATCATGAAGGTCTTTAATGATTGTGAGCAGAAAGTTACAGACTCCAAAAGCACGAAGAACAACCCAGAGCCCAGGCTTATTGATGGTATCATAGGCCTTGACCAGGTCAATAAAGTAGAAATGTTGGTCCTGTTGGAATTCCAGAAACCTCTGCTGTAGAAAACGGACAGAAAATATGGAATCTGTACAGGACCACCCTTACCCAAAACCACATTGGAGCTCTGCAAGCCTCTCAGCGTGCCTGGCAAGACGATGTTGAATAATCCTTGCCAGGACCTTTCTCGGTACACTGAGGAGGGAGATGCCCCTGTAGTTGTTACAGTCTGTGCGGACCCCCATCTTGAAGAAGGGGACCTCCAGGGCATCCTTCCAATCCTGTGGAAGCCATCCAGGGATGTCATGTAGGGCAGTCTGCACACAAACGCCACATTTCTTCACAATTTTGCTTGGGAGATCATCTGTTCGTAGCACTTTTTCTGGTTTTAGAGTCTGGATCGCCTTCTGTACTTCCTAAAAAGATGGCACCTCAGCTAGCCACTCACAGGGGGTGACTACTTTTACAATCTCTGAGGCACAGCAGGTTCATCCCCAATTTGCCCCATGATGTTTTTGGACTGAGGGATTTCTCCTCACACAGGATCTAACATGAATGTTCAGCAAACCAGCCAACCCGTTCCTGGTTGTCAGAGATAGGATCACAGTTAATTTTCTTAAGGACAGTGATAGGTGTGGTACCACAAGTTACTTTTTGATGGAGTTAAAGAGTAATTTGTGATCACAGGCTACTGAGGCAGAGTTCATCTCCTCAGCAACCCACGATCACCACTCATCCTTGCAGCGTCGCACGGCTGTCCAAACCTCGGAGTGAAGGCTGCGGTAAGCCTCCTCATTCTCCGACGTGGGATGCTGTAGACAGTGGGCGTGGGCCTTTTGCTCTTTCTCAGCCAGCTGGAACACCTCCTCCATCAGCCAGGGTCTCTGGGGAGGTCTGGACCATGTACCCTAAGCAGCCATTGCAGCTGCATGAACCACAGTCCTAACCCTCACCCATTTCCCCTCGGCATCAGGAGGAGGGGGGGGGGGGACAATGCAAATCCCGCTGCGTGCGATGACGAATTTCTCGCTTCTAACTTTCATCAGATAACTGAGACCAGGTCACTGTGGGTTTGAATGGGGTCATAGATGTACACCCACCACCAGAGTGGAAGAATGGCAGGCGCATCTTACAGATGACAACACGAAGGTCAGTGGGGAGATCAGCTCCACGGTAGGTCCTGGAGTCAAGGATATGGGCCCGCATCCACTGTTCCATCATTATACAGTCCAGTAGATGTTCTTGCTTGCATCCGGCATGCATCCATGATGTTACGTGGATGCGCCGATGCCGGAGGAGCGTGTTTGTGGTTACGAGCCCATGGACTGTACACAAGTCTAGCAGCCGTTGTTATTGAGCTGATTTAGCCATTCACTCCAGCCCAGGTGCTACTTGGGCATTAAAGTCACCCAACAGGACGGCTCTAGCCCGAGTTACCACTTTAGCTAGCATCTGTGACAGGAGGTCATAGAAGGCATCTGAATCATCAGCCGTGCCTGCATCCCTCCACTGATGCTCATCTTCGGTGGGGGTATAAGCAACAATCACCACCATTCCTCACCTCTTCTTGTTGGGAAGGCGAGCCCACAGTAGCCTGGAGATTACAGCTTTCCACACCTCACTGCCATGCTCCTACACCCCCTCAAGGTGACTGGAGCCAGAGGCAGTACACTGGACTTCCTGAATGCCATACAGATCCAGGCAGTGCCTATCCAGCTCCTGACAGAGGAGTGGCAGCCTCTCCTTCGGAGTGAGCATTCAAACATTCCACGTGGCCACCCACAGTGGTTTTTTTATCGTTTCTGGAGGAACCCCGAAGGTGCCGGGATCAGTCTCCTGGCTCCACCCAATGGGGTTTGGCCACGAGACGTCATAGACAACAATCCCCCCCGAGGCCTCTGACACAAGCCTGGTGCTTGAATTGAAGGTGGATGGGTTACCAGCCCCTCGCACCCGTCCCGAGTTCCCATTGGCTGCTGTGGTGGCTACAAGCGTCATGAGGGGGTGGAGCCAAATATATAATTGTCCGTTCCCCCCATGGCGTTGCTCACCCCAGCGTTGCCGTCCGGCACAGAGGAGGAAGTGGATTGTTTTGCCGGACTACTCACACACTCAGAGACGCAGACAAAGGTCCCCAAGGTAGCCTCTAGCAGGGCTGTAAGGGGGCAAGCGCTGTCAGTAGCCACGACTAGAGTAGACACAGAGGCAAAGATCTCCCGGGTAGCCGCTAGTTGTGCTGTAGAGACAAGGTCTGGCTAATGTACACACACTCAGAGACACAGAGACAAAGGTCCCCCAGGTAGCCTCTAGTCGTGCTGTAGAGACAAGGTCTGGCTAATGTACACACACTCAGAGACACAGAGATAAAGGTCCCCCAGGTAGCCTTTAGTCATGCTGTAGAGAGAAGGTCTGGCTAATGTACACACACTCAGAGACACAGAGACAAAGGTCGCCCAGGTAGCCTCTAGTCGTGCTGGAGAGACAAGGTCTGGCTAATGTACACACACTCAGAGACACAGAGACAAAGGTCGCCCAGGTAGCCTCTAGTCGTGCTGTAGAGACAAGGTCTGGCTAATGTACACACACTCAGAGACACAGAGACAAAGGTCCCCCAGGTAGCCTCTAGTCGTGCTGGAGAGACAAGGTCTGGCTAATGTACACACACTCAGAGACACAGAGACAAAGGTCCCCCAGGTAGCCTCTAGTCGTGCTGTAGAGACAAGGTCTGGCTAATGTACACACACTCAGAGACACAGAGACAAAGGTCCCCCAGGTAGCCTCTAGTCGTGCTGTAGAGACAAGGTCTGGCTAATGTACACACACTCAGAGACACAGAGACAAAGGTCGCCCAGGTAGCCTCTAGTCGTGCTGTAGAGACAAGGTCTGGCTAATGTACACACACTCAGAGACACAGAGACAAAGGTCCCCCAGGTAGCCTCTAGTCGTGCTGTAGAGACAAGGTCTGGCTAATGTACACACATTCAGAGACACAGAGACAAAGGTCCCCCAGGTAGCCTCTAGTCGTGCTGTAGAGACAAGGTCTGGCTAATGTACACACACTCAGAGACACAGAGACAAAGGTCCCCCAGGTAGCCTCTGGATTGCCGCAGTGGCGAGATGTTAACCACCCCTTCCCTCCCCCTCTCCCCTCTCCGCTCGTCTCCCTTCCTCCCCTCATCCTCCCCCCTCCAACCTCTACCCCCCTCCCCCCCCCGTCTCTCTCCCACCCTGCCCCCTCCCCCCCCCCCTCTCTCTTTCCCCTGCCCCTCCCCTCTCCCTGCCCCTCCCCTCTCCCTGCCCCATGTAGGAGCGGCTGGGCTGGGAACTGCAGCTATGGCTACCGTGGGGACAGCCGGGGCAGCCATCACCAAGGTCGCGGTGGACGTCATAGACGGGAGTATAAAGAACGAGGAGGAGGAGGAGGAGTAGGGCAGCGAGATGGTGGGGGGAGGGGGGGGGTAGTGTTGAGAGGGCAGCGTGTGCGCTCAGCGTGGCTGGCTAAGCAGTGCGAAGATTCACAAACCTCTCGCTGGCACGGTCGGCTACGGTGGGGTAGCAGCTCCTCTGCCTCATCCTGCCTCTAATCCTCTTCTTCCTCTTCTTCCTCTCCTGCCTCTCCCCGATTTAGTCGGTCTAGTTGGTCTAGACAGTCTACTTGGTCTAGACGGACTAGTCGGTCTAAGACGGTCTAGTTGGTCTAGATGGTCTAGTTGGTCTAAGACAGTGTAGACAGTCTAGATGGTGTAGACCGTTTCATTGGTCTAGACGGTCTAGTCGGTCTAAGACAGTGTAGACAGTCTCGATGGTGTAGACTGTTTCATTGGTCTAGACGGTGTAGATGGTCTAGATGGTCTAGTCGGTCTAAGACAGTGTAGGCAGTCTAGATCGTGTAGACTGTTTCATTGGTCTAGACGGTCTAGTTGGTCTAGACAGTCTACTTGGTTGAGACGGTCTAGTCGGTCTAAGACAGTGTAGACAGTCTAGATGGTGTAGACTGTTTCATTGGTCTAGACGGTGTAGATGGTCTAGATGGTCTCGTCAGTGAAGAGGGTCTAGTCGGTGAAAATTGTCTAGGTGGTCTAAACGGTGTTGGTGCTGAGTGCTACTTAAAATCAAATGTTTTCGTTCCGGATGACCGCTGCAACGTATGATTTTGTGTTTTGATTTAGTGTGCTGATCTTTAAAGGTGCATTTTTAAAAAAGTTGATACTCCTACTGATTCTGCTGCTATTGTGGAGTCACTCATGCAGCCAGCTATGGCTACAGGGTTTGGTGATACATGTTGTTTATGTCATTTATTGTGAAATTTCGGTCACAGTCCCTATGATCACTGTTACATTGCTTCTGGCTTTATTTTGGTGATTTCGAAAAGTTTTTTGATTTGGCCATGTTTGTTTGTTGTAGTACGGAGTTAGAATGATGGCTTTAATCTAAGTTATCTTGTGGATGTTGTTGTTGTTTGACTTGCATCCCACTGGGATTTTTGCACACAGCGTTGGTGTACGGTGCTTTTTTTCTGGAAGACTTTGCAGTTTTTTCCTGGATTTTTCTGTTTGCGCGTAGTCACTTTAAGATGTTTTCTTGTTCATGTTTTTTCTTTTTTGTTTGTTGCGGTTGCACCCGATTCAAGAGCCGAATGGCTCACAGGGCTATACCTAATCAATGAAACTGAAACTGCAACTGTAGTTTGGAAGTTTGGTTCATTATCATCGTGATCTTGGGGCCCGGCTGAGTAAGAAAATATGTGTTCACTTTACTCAGTTACTCTCTAATTAAAATGTATCCACAACAACGACTTCACCTGTGTGTGTGTGTGTGAATAAATGTGAGTGTGTGTGAGTATGCGTGAGCTTGTATCTACCTGTGCGTGTACCTGTATTTGTGCGTGAATGGGTGAGTGTGATTGAGGGATGACTCTCTCTTGCTCAACCACGTTACGTCTGCCGAAAATCTGGTGATTGTTGCTCACTCGGAGGAGGCATTGGAGGTGCTGCTGCTGAACCTGGAGCTTGCCACTAAGAGGTGGAACCTTACCATCAGCCCCACCAAAACTAAGCACCTGCCTGGTTATTTTGTACTATCAGACACTCCAAACCGAAAAGTCCCAATTGGAGATGGGGCAGTTGTGGAGATAGTGGAGAGTTTCTCATACCTAGGCAGTGAGCTCCTGACCGGCTCCGGTTTTACAGCAGAGGTTTCACTCCTAATCAGCTGAGCGGCAATATCTTTTCATCGGTTGCATAACATTGTATTAAAGCTACCTGGTCTGTCACTCCACACGAAGCTTCAGGTCTTTTTGGCTCCGGTCATGCCCTCCCTTTGTCTACGTTTGCGAAACGTGGATGCCCCTAATGGAAAATCTTCGCTGGTGAGAAAGGTTTAAGCTGGTCTGCCTATGATCTATACTGGATTTAACCAGGCTGGATTGTGTGAGGAGCTCACACATCCTTGAAAGACCTGGACAAAGTCCTATCGTTGTCTGGGTCATTTGGCCCGCATATCCAGCCACCACATGCCGGAAGAAGGGGGCTAAATGGGCGTGGCATGGGCTAGAGAAGAGATGGAGTGATGTGGTACAAGAGGACGTGGAGCTGAGTGGACTTGCCGATGACTGATACCAGCGGTGTCAAGGTCGGTATCTGTGGAGGAGCCTCGTGAAGGACGCTATTGGGCAGTTGGAGGCAGTCGCCCTCCAACAACAACGGAGGGCGGAGGAGCGACGCTCACAACAACGAACGGAATGCCGGGCGGATAATGCACAATAAGTTGGCAGAGTAGGGGGCACAGGTGGTGCATCAGCCACTCATCTCAGTCGACCGATGGAATCTGGGTCTGCCCCGTGACCTCCTGGCAGCAGGCGTTTGACACTTTTCGTGGCCTTAACACGCACATAGCCTGGCACAAGCGTTTTGGTGACGTCACCACCACTTAGTGGCGAATGGTGGTTGTTGTTGTCTGTGTGGATGTAGGTGTGTGTGTCTGTGTGTGTGTGTGGATGTGGCCCATGGGCTTGTAATTACCAACATGCTGTTCCGGCATTGGCGCATCCACATAACATCATGGATGCATGCCGGGTCCAAGCAAGAACATCTGCTGGACTACATAGTGACGGACCAGCGGATGCGAGCCCATGTCCTTGACACCAGGACCTACCGTGGAGCTGATCTGCCCTCTGACCATCGACTTGTGATCTGTAAGATGCGCCTGCCATTCTTCCACTCCGGTGGTGGGTGTACACCCAGGACCCCATTCCAACCTAAAGTGGCCTGGTCTCAGTTATCTTATGAAAGTTGCAAGCGAGAATTTCATCATCGCTTGTGGCTGGGATTGGCATCGTCCCCGACTCCTACTGAGGTTGAGGGTAAATGGGCGAGGTTTAGGACTGTGACTCATGCAGCTGCAATGGCTGCTTTGGGTACGCGGTCCAGACCTCCCCAGAGACCCTGGCTGACAGAGGAGTTGTTCAGGATGGTTGAGAAAAAGCGACAGGCCCACTGTCATTGGCTACAGCACCCCCACGTCAGAGAATGAGGAGGCTTACCGAAGCCTTCGCTGGGAGGTTCGGAGAGCCGTGATGCGCTGCAAGGATGGGTGGTAGTTGCGGGTTGCTGAGGAGATGGTGTCTGCCTCAATAGACTGCGATCACAAATCCCTATTTAACTCCATCAAAAAGTAACCTGCAGCTCCACACCTATTACCATCATTAGGGGAAAAAACGGTGATCCAATCTACAACCCCCAGGAACAGGTTTGCAGATTGCTGAGCATTTCTGTGAGGTCCTGGGGAATAGGAAATCCCTCAGCCTGGAAACATCGTGGCACAAAGTGGGGATGACCCTGCTGAGGCTGCGGTGCCTCAAATATTGGAGGAAGTACTGAAGGCGATCCAGAGTCTGAGACCAGAAAAGGCACCGGGCAGAGATGATCGCCCAAGCGAAATGCCGAGGAAGGGTGGCGTTTGTACGCAGACTGCCCTACATGACATCATAACAACAGTTTGGGCCACTGGACGGGTTCCGCAAGATTTGAAGGATGCCCTGGTGGTCCCTGTCTTTAGGAAGGGGGACCGCACAGACTGTAACAACTACAGGGGCATCTCACTCCTCAGTGTGATGGGAAATTTTCTGGCAAGGATGATTCAACATCGTCTTGCTAGGCACGCTGAGGAAAGGCTTGTGGAGCCCCAATCAGCAGGCCTGGGCTCTGGGTTGTTCTTCGTGCTTTCAGAGTCCCTGACCCTCTGCTCACGCTCATTAAGGACCTTTATGATGGTGAACAAGCCCGGGTAAAACTAAGTGGCGGGGAGTCAAAGCGACAGGGATGTCCTCTTGCTACAACATTATTTAACATCTATTTCGACCATGTAGTTCGTGAAGCCTTCAGTAGCTGTGCCGGAGGAATTTACATCTGGTACAGATACAATGGGAGGCTGATCAATGCCCGGGAGTGGTCAAGGGATGGCTCCCTATTGGTCAACCACGTTATGTATGCCGACGACCTGGTAATTGCAGCTCACTCAGAGGAGGAGTAGGAGGCGCTGCTGCTGAAACTGGAGTGTGCCACTAATAGGTGGGGCCTTACCATCAGCCCCACCAAAACTAAGCACCTGTCTGGGTATCTGGTACCATCGGACACTCCACCCCCACAACTACCAATCGGTGATGGGGCAGTTGTGGAGAGAGTGGAGAGTTTCCCATACCTGGGCAGTGTGCTCATTACCGGCTCCGATTTAACAACAAAGGTCTCACTCCGAATCAGTCAAGCGGCAATATCTTTTCATCGGTTGCGTAGCCCTGTGTGGAAGCTTCCTGGTCTGTCGCTCCGCACGAAGCTTCGGGTCTTCTCGGCCACAGTCATTCCCTCCCTTCTCTATGCTTGTGAAACGTGGACCGCCCTAATGGAATATCTTCGCCGGTTAGAAACATTTAGGCTGGCCTGCCTACGATCAATCCTGGGTTTAACCAGGCTGGATTGTGTGAGGAGTTCACAAATCCTCGAAAGATCTGAACAAAGTCCCATCGGTGAGCACCTCCGGCAGGCAAGGCTGCATTGGCTGGGCCATGTAGCCCGCATCCCCAATCACTGCATGCCCAAACAGCTTTTGTTCGGCCGGATCGAGGGGGCTAAATGGGCGCAGCACCGGCTATAGAAGAGATGGAGTGATGTGGTACAGGAGGATGTGGAGCTGAGTGGTTTTGCCGATGACTGGTACCAGCGGTGTCAATATCGGCCTTTGTGGAGGAGGCTCGTGAAGGACGCTACTGGGAAGTTGGAGGCAGTCGCCCTCCAACAACAACGGAGGGCGGAGGAGCGATGCTCACAACAACGAGCGAAGGGCCAGGTGGCTAAAGCACAGCAAGTTGGTACAATAGAGGGCACAGGTGGTGCATCAGCCACTCATCTCAGTCAGTCGACCCGTGGCACCTGGGTCTGCCCCGTGACCTCCTGCCAGCGGGCGTTCGACACTCCACGTGGCCTCAAGATGCACATGTCCTGGCACAAGCGTCGTGGTGACGTCACCGCCACTTAGTTGCGAATGGCGGTTGTTGTTGTTGTATGTGTGTATGTGTGTGTGTACGTGTGGATGTACGTGTGTGCGTGTATGTGTGCATGTATGTGTGTGTACGTGTTGGTGCACGTGTGTGTGTGTGTGTGTCCATGTTTGTGTGGTGCTTTGGGTACGCGTTTCAAACCTCCCAAGAGACCCTGGCTGACAGAGGAGGTGTTCAGGATGATTGAGAAAAAGCGACAGGCCCACTGTCATCGGCTACAGAATCCCACGTCAAAGAATGAGGAGGCTTACCGCAGCCTTCGCTCGGAGGTTCGGAGAGCCGTGAGGCACTGCAAAAATGGGTGGTGGTCGCGGGTTGCTGAGGAGATGGAGTCTGCCTCAGTGGCCCGTGATCACAAATCTCTATTTAACTCCATCAAAAAAGTAACCTGCAGCGCCACACCTATTACCATCATTAGGGGAAAAAACGGTGACACAATCTCCGACCCCCAGGAACAGGTTTGCAGATTTGCTTAGCATTTCTGTGAGGTCCTGGGGGAGGGAAAATCCCTCAGCCAGGAAAACATCGTGGCACAAAGTGAGGATGACCCTGCTGAGGCTGCGGTGCCTCAAATATTGGAAGTGGCTGGCTGAGGTGCCATCTGTTAAGGAAGTACTGAAGGCGATCCCGAGTCTGAGACCAGGAAAGGCAGCGGGCAGAGATGATCTCCCAAGCGAAATGCTGAGGGAGGGCGGCGTTTGTGCACAGACTGCCCTATATGACATCATAACAACAGTCTGGACCACTGGACGGGTTCTGCAGGATTGGAAGGATGCCCTGGTGGTCCCCCTTTTAAAGAAGGGGGACTGCACAGACTGTAACATCTACAGGGGCATCTCATTCCTCAGTGTGCCGGGAAAGGTCCTGGCAAGGATTATTCAACATCGCCTTGCCAGGCACGCTGAGGAGAGGCTTGCGGAGCCCCAATGCGGTTTCAGGAAAGGGCGGTCCTGCACAGATGCCATATTTTCTGTCCGTCTGCTACAGCAGAGGTGTAGGGAATTCCAACAAGACCTACATCTCTGCTTTATTGAACTGGTCAAGGCCTATGATACCATCAGTAGGCCTGGGCTCTGGGTTGTTCTTTGTGCTTTTGGAGTCCCTGACCCTCTGCTCACGATCATTAAGGACCTTCATGATGGTGAGCAGGCCCGGGTAAAACTACGTGGCCGGGAGTCAGAGCCATTCCCTGTTAACCTTGGGGTGCGACAGGGATGTCTTCTGGCTCCCAAATTATTTAACATCTACTTTGACCACGTAGTTCGTGAAGCCTTCAATAGCTGTACCGGGGGAATCTCCATATGGTACAGATATAATGGGAGGCTGATCGACGCCCGGGTGCGGTCAAGGGATGGCTCCCTATTGCTCAACCACGTTATGTATGCTGATTATTTGGTAATAGCTGCTCATTCAGAGGAGGAGTTGGAGACGCTGCTGCTGAGACTGGAGCCTGCCACTAAGAGGTGGGGCCTTACCATCAGCCCCACCAAAACTAAGCACCTGCCTGGGTATTTTGTACCATCGGACACTCCGCCCCCACAACTCCCAATCGGTGATGGGGCAGTTGTGGAGAGAGTGGAGAGTTTCCCATACCTGGGCAGTGTGCTTATGACTGGCTCCAGATTAACAGCAGAGGTCTCACTCCGAATCAGTCGAGCGGCATTATCTTTTCATCGGTTGTGTAACGCTGTGTGGAAGCTACCTGGTCTGTCGCTCCGCACTAAGCTTCAGGTCTTCTCAGCCACGGTCATTCCCTCCCTTCTCTACGCTTGCGAAACGTGGACCCCCCTAATGGAACATCTTTGCCGGTTAGAAACATTTAGGCTGGCCTACCTACGATCCATCCTGGGTTTAACCAGACTGGATTGTGTGAGGAGCTCACAAATCCTTGAAAGATCTGGGCAAGGTCCCATCGGTGAGCTCCTCCGGCGGGGAAGGCTGCGATGGCTGGGTCATGTAGCCCGAATGCCCAGCCACCGCATGCCGAAACAGCTTTTGTTCGGCCAGATTGAGGGGGCTAATTGGCGGCGGCACGGGCTAGAGAAGAGATGGAGTGATGTGGTACAGGAGGACGTGGAGCTGAGTGGACTTGCCGATGACTGGTACCAGCGGTGTCAAGATCGGCCTCTGTGGAGGAGGCTCGTGAAGTACGCTACTGGGCAGTTGGAGGTAGTCGCCCTCCAACAACAACGGAGGGCGAAGGAGCGACGCTCACAACAACGAGCAGAGCGCCGGGTGGCTAAAGCACAGCAGGTTGGCACGGTAGGGGGCACAGGTGGTGCATCAGCCAGTCATCTCAGTCAGTCGACCCGTGGCACCTGGGTCTGCCCCGTGACCTCCTGCCAGCGGGCGTTCGACACTCCGCGTGGCCTCAAGGTGCACATGTCCTGGCATAACCGTCGTGGTGACGTCACCGCCACTTAGTGGCGAATGGCGGTTGTTGTTGTTGTCTGTCTGTGTGTACGTGTTGGTGTACGTGTGTGTATGTGTGTGTGTGTCTGTGTGTACGTGTTGGTGTACGTGTATGTGTGTGTGTGTGTGTCCATGTTTGCGTGGTGACTCCACTATTGCGGACTGAACAGGGAAATGAAACAAAAAATGATTTTCTTTATTCTTCTGATGTCAATTAATTTTACGTTTTCATTTTGTTTACGTATCATGCAATATCTACGAGGGTATCACGTGGGAGAATGTACGACACCTCTTCTTAATTCGCGAGCACCACAATCCCTCCGCTCTTTGTTGTTCAATCCCCGACACGTGCCATTAATAATAATTAACATTTATTTGTAAGGCGCCTTCCACAAATGTCTCAAGAAGGGCCTTGTAAGATTGAGGTTGAGGAAAGGCCAAGAGAGAAGGATGGAGCTAAATAGAATAAACGGACTTCGGACAATGTATTTGTAGACGCGACGTAAGAGCATCCACATGGTCGGTTAAATTGATGTCCAATGATGGCGAATTCCACGACCGAGGCGCCCGTTCACCCCATGAACGCAGCCAGGGATCGAGGAATTCCCACAGAAGGGTGCAGAGTCTTCAGATCTTAACGACCTTGAAGGGGGTGTAACCAATTAATGTATCGCGTGAACGTGTGGTGGTGAAGCCGGCCCACGCAAGGCTTTGAAAACAAGTGGAAAGGTGACCGGTACAAGGGCAATGCCAAGCACCCAGACACCACTTAGGGCTCGATGCTGTTTGTAAGTCGGAACGCGACAGTGAGTCGCATTTAAATTGCACGTACGGTCGGCGTTATGGTAATGTGTCACAGGACCTTAATTTTTTGCCTGTTATCAAACCATGAAGAATAAGAATGGAGTTTTGTAACCTACCTGGCAGCAGTAACACACACAGGGAGTTGTGGTTAAGATGTTCAAGCACCACGACAGATAATACCTCTGCATTAACCACACATGCAAGTAGTTGTGGTGGACGTGCAAAAAAAACCATGGCTCTGATTAACACATTCTCCTGCGGAGGGAGGAGCTGGTAGTAGGAACGTTGGGTTGCTCGGTCAATGGCCAGGGTCAACGGCGACACCACCACGTGGTGGTGTGTTCCGCAACAATATGCCCCGACTGTGAGGGCGGGCACAAGCCGGCATGAGTAGGTTAAACGTTGAGTTTTATAAGGGGGCACCACGGGGTGACCAGCCACTCCCCACCCAGCCCCACCCCTCCCACCCCCCACCCAGCCCCTCCCCACCCAGCCCATCTCCACCCAGCCCCACCCCTCCCATTTTTTATATCAAAATGTCCGGATACACGTGGACAGACATCCACAGACATACACAACAATTCATCCCCTGCCTCCTGTGAGAATTCATCCCGGTTGGGCTTCTAGTCCACTACGTTTCCTACCAGTATAACGTTTCATGTGTAGGGGTGATTGTCACTCACCATTCAGCAGGCCTGTAGTTCCACTTATTGTCAACAGGGGGCAGATGCATTACCTCGCCAGGGCAAATGTTCATGGGCCAGAAAGGGGCCAACGGCGTATCCCAGTAAACAGATCCTGGGACACATTCCCCAGGCCCCCGGGGGAATGATGTCACCTTCCAGGATGGCCCAGAGTGTTCCAGAAGGAGGGCGTAGCTAGGGCGGAGCAAGCCACGAACGAGCGTATGAGCCAGAGCACTCGGAGCCCTGGCTCGGTTATCCACACACTGAAGGCTGAAGACCGGGCAGGAGGATAGGACCCTGGACCCCAAGCTCCGCAGCGAGGCCATTGGTCAGGAGCCACGGACCAGGAGGTCGGAGTCACTTAGCCTCCCCTAGGCCCCAGCCGGAGGACGATAGGGAACGGGTTACCATTCGTTAGGCCCCGTATAGTTCGGAGGCCATACCTCGCTAGGCATCGGGTGAAGGGACCGATATATATATACCCTTCATGTAGGGACATTGTAGTAAAGACAATAAACCCACATGTTGCCTCATGAGAAGTTTATTCGTCAGTATTTACAACACTGCACATGCATTGTCTTTAATAATGATGAAATAATAGTGTTATATGTACAGAGGTTTGAACTGAGAGGCAAACACATTTATTCAACTCCAACACACAGCGTAACTTCCCCTTAACAGAATAACAACCTATGGTGGTGACCACCAGGCTAACTACACTAGTTACCACGTGACTAGTGTAGTTACCACGTGACTAGTGTGGTTAGCAAGGTGGTGACCACCAGGCTAACTACACTAGTTACCACTAGTTACCACGTGACTGGTGTAGCTAGCCAGGTGGTCACCACCAGGCTAACTACACTAGTTACCACGTGACTGGTGTAGTTAGCCAGGTGGTGACCTCCAGGCTAACTACACTAGTTACCACGTGACTAGTGTAGCTAACTACACTAGTTACCACGTAACCAGCTACTACGGACCAGGACCAACAGCTTGGGTCTGGGTCCACGTGCTGGAGTCTCGCTGAATGTAGAACGGTGACGAAGGTTTCCTCCAGGATGAACAACAACAACGACAACAATGACAACAACGACAACAACAACAACGACAACAATGACAACGACAACAACAACCACAACAACAACAACAACCCCGGTCCCTCTGGGGACCCGGCTTAAATTCTCTGCGTCGTGACCGGTTCCGCCCATTGGTCACGACCACCTTCCAGAATCCTCAGGAAGGATCTGGGCCCCAGTCACGTGACCACCCCTTGCAACCCACACGGGGCTCCCTTTGTAGACTTAACCGGTCACGTGTCACAGAACTGCACGCCAAGAGCTGTCAGCGTTCACCAGGCCCCTCTAGGGCCGGAACTACACCCAGCATGTTGACATCCAGCGATGTCACTACATGTGCATTGTCTTTGAAACTGATTGGCCGACACCAGAGACAGCAGGTTTCTTTAGAACCTTGTCTCAGAAGGAGTGTCTCACTACCCAGTGTCTCACTACCCAGTGTCTCACTACCCAGTGTCTCACTACCTAGTGTCTCACTACCCAGTGTCTCACTACCCAGTGTCTCACTACCCAGTGTCTCACTATCCAGTGTCTCACTAGCAGTGTCTCACTACCCAGTGTCTCAGAAGGAGTGTCTCACTACCCAGTGTCTCACTACCCAGTGTCTCACTAGGAGTGTCTCACTACCCAGTGTCTCACTACCCAGTGTCTCACTAGCAGTGTCTCACTACCCAGTGTCTCACTAGCAGTGTCTCACTAGCAGTGTCTCACTAGCAGTGTCTCACTACCCAGTGTCTCACTACCCAGTGTTTCACTACCCAGTGTCTCACTACCCAGTGTCTCACTACCCAGTGCCTCACTACCCAGTGTCTCACTAGTAGTGTTTCACTAGGAGTGTCTCACTACCCAGTGTCTCACTACCCAGTGCCTCACTACCCAGTGTCTCACTACCCAGTGCCTCACTACCCAGTGTCTCACTAGGAGTGTCTCACTACCCAGTGTCTCACTACCCAGTGTCTCACTACCCAGTGTCTCACTACCCAGTGTCTCACTAGCAGTGTCTCACTAGGAGTGTCTCACTACCCAGTGTCTCACTACCCAGTGTCTCACTACCCAGTGTCTCACTAGGAGTGTCTCACTACCCAGTGTCTCACTACCCAGTGTCTCACTACCCAGTGTCTCACTACCCAGTGTTTCACTACCCAGTGTCTCACTACCCAGTGTCTCACTACCCAGTGCCTCACTACCCAGTGTCTCACTAGGAGTGTCTCACTACCCAGTGTCTCACTACCCAGTGTCTCACTACCCAGTGTCTCACTACCCAGTGTCTCGCTACCAGTGTCTCACTAGGAGTGTCTCACTACCCAGTGTCTCACTACCCAGTGTCTCACTACCCAGTGTCTCACTACCCAGTGTCTCACTAGGAGTGTCTCACTACCCAGTGTCTCACTACCCAGTGTCTCACTACCCAGAGTCTCACTAGCAGTGTCTCATTATCCAGTGTCTCACTACCATCGTCTCACTACCCAGTGTCTCACTACCCAGTGTCTCACTACCTAGTGTCTCACTAGCAATGTCTCTGTAACAGTGTCTCACTACCCAGTGTCTCACTAGGAGTGTCTCACTAGGAGTGTCTCACTACCCAGTGTCTCACTACCCAGTGTCTCACTACCCAGTGTCTCACTACCCAGTGTCTCACTACCTAGTGCCTCACTACCCAGTGTCTCACCAGCAGTGTTTCACTACCCAGTGTCTCACTACCCAGTGTCTCACTAGGAGTGTCTCACTGCCCAGTGTATCACTACCCAGTGTCTCACTAGCAATGTCTCTGTAACAGTGTCTCCGTACCAGTGTGACTGTATTGTGGTAAGGTAAACGGTGGGCTAACGGTAGGCTCGTTGTTTTTACCTTTTACCTTACCTTGCCGAGGCCTATTAACCACACACTTTACTTGTGGTTAATACGTGTCGTGAGTCCAACCTGAGTCGCAGACGTTGCCTTGGGAGAAGCACTATTTATTCAGAACTCAACACATAACGTAACACAACCTACACTTGCGTGTTGAACGCTCAATCTAAGCCACGCTACGGCAGAACGACAGACTTCACGCCATCCCGGCCCCGGACCACGAGCTGGGTCCGGGACCCAGCCACGTGGCTGGGAGGCTTCTCCAACCCGACGTGAATCTCCGTCACCGGCAACACGAAGAACCCCGAGCCGCTCACGGGGCCACCGTTATATCGGCCTGGGGCTGGGGCCTGGCTCCGCTCTTCGCCACCGAAGTCATCATCAGGTGTTGCAGTCGAAACGTCGTGAGAATTTTATTGTTTTATGTATATATTATTATTTTATTGCTTCCCTTCCACGTGACTTTACAAAACGAACCAAGAATATGAATCATGCAGTCACGAAAGCTTTAAATAAAAAAAAACTAAATTGTTGTTTAATTTGTGATTTAATTTAGTTGTTTTCATTTTTGTTTCATTTTATTTATTTTTCACCTACGTGACTTTACCGAAAGAACCAAAGAATATTTGATCCTTGCAGTCACGGAAACTTCAAATCCAGAACACAACTCCTCTTTTATTGCCAGAGAAGGGTACCGAAGCCAAAAAAAGGACCCATGACATTATTATTATTATTATTATGACCAGACGATGTTTATTGTTTGCATGTTCACTGCGAGTATTTGTGTGTGTGTGGCCGTTAGAGACTTGGATGCCCTGCAAAAAAAAAATCTGAGTATCTATTGAGGTGTTTGGACCTCTTCATTTATCGTCGTCATATTTTTGCGACGGTGTTTGAACATCCTAAGCACGTAACTCCCTCATCGCCAGCGAGACGCAAAACAAAACCCTGGCGTTTCATTGTGTCCCCCCATGACTTAGGGGCCGTCCATAAATGACGTCACGCACCTAGGGGAGGAGGGGGAGGGGTCAGACATTTGTGACGATGTGTGACGAGGGGAGGGGGGGGGTGTTTGAGAAATGTGACGTCGCATCAAAGTGCGCAACTTTAAATACATATAGACAACACGTTCTACTTAATTAGACTTTTTGATGTTTTCTCCTACAACATCAGAGTGCAGCGCCACATTAAATACGCACTACAATGTGACGATAGTTTAAAGCGATTTGAAGCATAATAATAGGGGTTTTCCCCTTTTTTTCTGGCAACACAACTGAAAGGATTCATTTTGACCACAATTCTTGTGGTCAACGCTTGTGGTCAAAATGCAAACAAAAAAACCCGTACTATGATCATATTTGATGCATTGTCCTTGAGACTGGTTGGTCCACACCAAGGGACGGCTTTCTTGTGAGCTTCGAACCCAATTGGCGTCATCTGGTCGAGCACCAATTGGGTCGAGGCTCAAAAGAAAGCCGTCCCTTGGTGTGGACCAATCAGTTTCAAGGACAATGCATCATATATTATCATAGCATGTTTTTTGTTTGCATTTTAACTGCAGGTATTGTGGTTAATGCAGACATGAATCCTTGTAAAAAGGTTTCAGTTTTGTTGCCAGAAAAAACGGGGAACAACCCTATTATTACATTTTGGTACTGGCAAAGGAGGTCTAATGATGTAGATGCTCACACCGAGCCCTCATTACTATGATAGTGGCATTGTCTTTGAGCTGTACGCCTTTTGGCATCATCTGGTCGTGCACCAATTGGGTCGAGGCTCAAAAGAAAGCCGTCCCTTGGTGTGGACCAATCAGTTTCAAGGACAATGCATCATCATATATGACCATAGGGTGTGTTTTGTTTGCATTTTGACTGCAGGTATTGTGGTTAATGCAGTAAAACATGAATCCTCGTAAAAAAGGTTTCAGTTTTGTTGACAGAAAAAAGGGAAAAAAAACCCTATTATTATATTTTGGTACTGGCAAAGAAGGTCTAATGATGGCGATTTGAAGCATGTTTTATGTTTATATTTTTTTTTGGGGGGGGGGGTGTGCAGAGCTTTGTGACGTCATATTTGAGAGAGGGGGGGGGTCTGACTTTTTGTGACGCCGTGTGATGAGGGTGGGGGGGGGGGCGGGGGGTCAAAAATCCTCCAAAATCGCGTGACATCATTTATGGACGGCCCCCTATCTCAACAGAACTGCATGGCCGGGCATTCTTTTGTCGACCGTACTCCTCGCCCCGCTCTGGACACGTTTGCGCGTGCAGATTCTTTTGATATCGTTGCCAATTCCTCGCTTTTGTAACCTGTGGAACACCACCACAACAACAACAACAACGCAAAACTCACGTTACACATTAATAATAATATACATAGGTACGAGCGTGGGTATTGTATCACGATCAACGGAACTTCAACGTGAAGTGCTTGCTTAAACGTAGTTACTGAACGGGGAATCGGTTAGACGTTCGGGGGGGGGGGGGGGGGGGGGGGAAATCGACAACATTGGAGAGTGTAGAAATGCAGCGAGGATGCGAAACGGGGGGACGATTGACCTTTCATGAGGTGATAGTGGGGAAGTGATTGGGGAGGGACACACACACAGACATACGCATGTACACACAAATATACACACAGACATAACATATACACACGCATATAAACACACAGACAAAGACACACATAAACACACAGACAAAGATACGCACACACATACACACATCCAACAACAACCGCCATTCGCCACTAAGTGGCGGTGACATAACCATGATGCTTGTGCCAGGCCATGTGCACGTTGAGACCAGGTGAAGTGTCGATCGCCCGCTGGCAGGAAGTCACGGGGCAGACCCTGAGATGACTGGCTGGTGCACCACCTGTGCCCCCTACTGTGCCAACTTGCTGTTCTTTAGCCACCCGGCGCTCTGCTCGTTGTTGTGAGCGTCGCTCCTCCGCCCTCCGTTGTTGTTGGAGGGCGACTGCCTCCAACTGCCCAGTAGCGTACTTCACGAGCCTCCTCCACAGAGGCCGATCTTGACACCGCTGGTACCAGTCATCGGCAAGTCCACTCAGCTCCACGTCCTCCTGTACCACATCACTCCATCTCTTCTCTAGCCCGTGCCGCGCCCGTTTAGCCCCCTCGATCCGGCCGAACAAAAGTTGTTTCGGCATGCGGTGGCTGGGCATGCGGGCTACATGACCCAGCCAACGCAGCCTTGCCTGCCGGAGGAGCTCACCGATGGGACTTTGCCCAGATCTTTCAAGGATTTGTGAGCTCCTCACACAATCCAGCATGGTTAAACCCAGGATGGATCGTAGGCAGGCTAGCCTAAATGTTTCTAACCGGCGAAGATGCTCCATTAGGGGAATCCACGTTTCGCAAGCGTAGAGAAGGTAGGGAATGCCCGTGGCTGAGAAGACCTGAAGCTTCGTGCAGAGCAACAGACCAGGTAGCTTCCACACAGCATTACGCAACCGATGAAAAGATAATGATGCACGACGGACAGAAAATATGGCATCTGTGCAGGACGGCCCTTTCCTGAAACCGCATTGGGGCTCCGCAAGCCTCTCCTCAGCGTGCGTGGCAAGGCGATGTTGAATAATCCTTGACAGGACCTTTCCCGGCACACTGAGGAGTGAGATGCCCCTGTAGTTGTTACAGTCTGTGCGGTTCCCCTTCTTAAAGAGGGGGACCACCAGGGCATCCTTCCAATCCTGCGGAACCCGTCCAGTGGTCCAGACTGTTGTTATGATGTCATATAGGGCAGTCTGTGCACAAACGCCACCCTCCCTCAGCATTTCGCTTGGGAGATCATCTCTGCCCGGTGCCTTTTCTGGGCTCTGACTCTGGATTGCCTTCAGTACTTCCTCAAAAGATGGCACTTCAGCCAGCCACTCACAGGGGGTGACTTCTTCTTTCAATATTTGAGGCACCGCAGCCTCAGCAGGGTCATCCCCACTTTGTGCCACGATGTTTTCCTGGCTGAGGGATTTTCCCCTCCCCCAAGACCTCACAGAAATCTGCAAACCTGTTCCTGGAGGTCGGAGATTGGATCACTGTTCTTTCCCCTAATGATAACGATAGGTGTCGTACTACAAGTTACTTTTTTGATTGAATTAAAGAGTAATTTGTGAATCGCGGACCACTGAGGCAGACTCCAACCTCTGACCACAACTCATCCTTGCAGCACCACACGGCTCTCCAAACCCCCAAGCATAGGCTGATGTTGGATGCTATAGAGATAGACGATGAGAGTGGATCTGTTGCTTTTTCTCAGCCAGCCAGAACACCTCCTCTATCAGACAGGATCTACAGGGAGGTTAGTACCATGCATCCAAAGCAGCCATTGCAGCTGCATGAGCCACAGTCCTAAACCTTTTCCATTTCTCTTCGGCATCAGGAGAAATTGGGGACGATGCCAACCCCAGCTGCAAGCGATGACGCAATTCTCGCTTGCAACTTTCATGAGCTAGCTGAGACCAGGCCACTGTGGGATTGAATGGGGTCCTGGGTGTACACCCACCACCGGAGTGTTAGAATGGCAGGCGTATATTACAGATGACAAGCCGATGGTCAGTGGGAAGATCAGCTCCCATGGTAGGTTCTGGTGTCAAGGGAATGGGCCCGCAATCTGCTGTTCCCTCACTTTAAAGTCCAGCAGATGTTCTTGCTTGGACCCAGCGTGCATCAACAATGTTGTGGGGATGTGCCGATGCTGGAACAGCGTATTGGTAATTACAAGCCCATGGGCTGCACAAAAGTCAAGCAGGCTCCTAACGTTATTGAGCTGATCTGGCCCACACCCTCCAATTACTCCAGACCAAGTGCCAGCATCATGACCAACTCGGGCATTGAAGTCACCCAACAAGATGACTCTATCCCGAGGGGCCACTTTAGCCAGCACCTGTGACAGGAGGTCATAGAAAGCATCTGACTCATCGGCCTTGCCTGCATCCCTCCAGGGATGGTCGTCTTCGGTAGGGGCATAATTAACCACGACCACCACTTCTCGCCTCTGACTGATGGGGGAGGCAAGCCCACAGCAACCTGGGGCTTACAGCTTCCCACACCTCACTGCGATGCATCCACACCTCCTTCATTCTTTTGTTCAGAAGAAGAGCCACTCCCTCTTGTCTCCTATCCCGAGTAGAGGACTGCCCACTCCTCATGGTGACTGGAACCAGAGTCAGTGCAGCGGACCTCGTGAATACCACAGAGATCCAGGCGGTACCGGTCCAGCTCCCTACATCGGACTGGCAGCCTCTCCTCCGCAGTGAGCGTTCAAACATTCCACGTGGCAGTGGTTTTTGCCATATCTGTAGGAACCCCGACGGTAAGGAGTCAGTCTCCTGCCTCTACCAAATGGGATTTGGCCAGGAGACTTCATAGATGCATTCATGCAGAGAGACACACAGACTCACAAAAGGCACATGCATGTGGCACAGCAAATATAATCTGTCACACACGGACACAAACAAAGACATACACACAGACACATACACGGACACGCAGAGACAGGTACGCACACACAGACACACAGGTACGCACACACACGGACACACACACAGGTACACACACACAGGTAGACATACACGTACACACACAGACACACACAGACACACACACAGACACACACAAGCGGACACACAGACACACAAAGACAAAGATCTCCCGTATAGCCTTAACAGACTGTAGGGGCAAGCACTGTTTGCGAGCACCTATGAAGGCCGGAACGGCACACGAGGGGGTGGGTGGCCAGCACCACGCCCGACCGCCTTTGTCTCCCCAGTGGCGATGTTTACACACCACACCAGTTACTTATTTGAGGCTGAGTCGACCTAGGGGAGGCCCAGGACCGGTTCAGATAATCGTCACTAGTGTTGGCCGTGCAGCGGGGAATCGAACCCGGGTGGCCGGGTTCGTAGCGCAGCGTAGCGCTAACCACTACTACACTATCACACAGACACAAACACACTCACTGACACACACACAAACGGACACAGACACACAATAGACACGATCATGGGACACTGCAAATGCGATCTGTCACTTATGATCCTTCCCCAAACGCCTGTGTATCAGTGGTAGTTACACGGGGTATATATGCGTTACACATGGGTATATATGCGTTACACATGGGTTACATAGTCTGTATGGGCTGCACGCGTTGTAAGGTGCTACCTCTTGCACCCACCACAAAGACGGCGAGCATGAGCACTGCGACGGCGAGAATGGCGTAGCAAGCGATGGCTTCCATCGAGAAACAATCGAAGCCACCGCTACCGTGATCACCATCACCATCACCACCATCACCACCATGACCAAGACCACCAACATCGAAGCCATCATCACCACCACGGCTGGTCTGAGACCCTGGCGCAGCGTGCGTGAAGCGTTTGGCCTGAACAGCCAAGTCGGTGATCCTCTCTGTCACTGGGAAATAGAACGGACGAACGTACGGACACACGGACACGGGTACACACACACACAGATTACACACACAGATTACACACACAGATTACACACACACAGGTACACACACACACAGGTTACACACACAGGTACACACACACAGGTACACACAGGTTCACACACACAGGTACAAAGATAAAGATCCCCCATATAGCCTTAACAGACTGTAGGGGCAAGTGCTGTTAGCGAGCACCTGTAAAGGCCGGAACGGTACACGAGGGGGTGGGTGGCCAGCACCACGCCCGACCGCCTTTGTCTCCCTAGTGGCAATATTTACACACCGCACAAGGTACTCATTTGAGGCTGAGTCGACCCAGGGGAGGCCCGGAACCGGTTCAGATAATCGTCACTGGTGTTGGCCGTGAGCGGGAATCGAACCAGGGTCACCGGGTTCATAGCGCAGCACGCTAACCGCTACACTACCGCTCCCCACACACACACAGTTACACACACACAGGTACACACACACACAACCACACACACACGGTTACACACACACACACAGGCACACACACACACAATTTCACACACAGGTACACACACAAGTACACACACAGGTACAACCACACAGGTACACACAGTTTCACACACACAGGTGCAAACACACAGGTACACACAGGTTCAAACACACAGGTGCACACACGCAGGTACACACACAGGTACACATAGGTTCACACAAAGGTATACACATACGTAAGTACACACACAGGTACACACATAGGTACACACACACTGGTTACACACAGATAAACACATACACAGGTACATACACACAGGTACATACACACAGGTATATACACACACAGTTACACATAGGTACACACAAAGTACACACACATAGGCACACAAAGGTACACACAGGTACACACATAGATGCATACACAGGTACACACACAGGTACACATAGGTTCACACAAAGGTATACACATATGTAAGTACACACACAGGTACACACATAGGTACACACACACTGGTTACACACAGATAAACACATACACAGGTACATACACACAGGTACATACACACAGGTATATACACACACAGTTACACATAGGTACACACAAAGTACACACACATAGGCACACAAAGGTACACACAGGTACACACATAGATGCATACACAGGTACACACACAGACACACGCAGTTTAACAGGTAGACTTTCGCGACCAATAGCATCCGTTATGCATTTGTAGTGCAATAGCGGTGGCTGATATCTACAAAAGTGTAACTCCAAGATAAAACAGCGTACACGTCAAGGGACGACACGACGGATAAACCACCGAATACAACTTCTTGGAAGGGGCCTTCTGGAAGCCCCGGGAACCTACTAGTAGGTTCCCGGAACCTACTAGTAGGTTCCAGAAGGGGGGGGGGGGGGGCGTGGTGAGGGTGGAGCAAGGCCACGGCCGGGAGCACATGAATGCCCCCCCCCCCCCCCCCTTGCGAGAGCTCGGGGCTGTTGCTGGGAGCCGACCGCCCCTAGCCGTGCGAACATCTCACCACCATCGTCGCCGCGGTACCTCGACACCGCCCGACGCCGCTAGCTCGACAGCCTGCCAACGGTTATGGCCAGTTAGTGCTGCCGACGATAGTCGGTTGCGTGTGCGCGGAATGTGTACTGTATGCGTGTGCGCGTGTAGCGTACATCCAGATTAACACTCAGGCATTCGCGACCTACTGCCGGTGTAGGAGCCCTCTTCCAAAATTAACATTAGCTGCCCCGCCCATCTCTAAACCTTTATAAACAGCTCTCTGATTGGTGTAGACCTCCTGCCGGTGTAGGAGGTTTCTCCTACATTAACATTAGCTGCCCCGCCCATCTCTAAACCTTTATAAACAGCTCTCTGATTGGTGTAGACCTCCTGCCGGTGAAAGAGCCCTCTCCCACATTAACATTAGCTGCCCCGCCCATCTCTAAACCTTTATAAACAGCTCTCTGATTGGTGTAGACCTACTGCCGGTGTCGGAGCCCTCTCCTACATTAACATTAGCTGCCCCGCCCATCTCTAAACCTTTATAAACAGCTCTCTGATTGGTGTAGACCTACTGCCGGTGTCAGAGCCCTCTCCTACATTAACATTAGCTGCCCCGCCCATCTCTAAACCTTTATAAACAGCTCTCTGATTGGTGTAGACCTACTGCCGGTGTCGGAGCCCTCTCCTACATTAACATTAGCTGCCCCGCCCATCTCTAAACCTTTATAAACAGCTCTCTGATTGGTGTAGACCTACTGCCGGTGTAGGAGCCCTCTCCCACATTAACATTAGCTGCCCCGCCCATCTCTAAACCCTTATAAACAGCTCTCTGATTGGTGTAGACCTACTGCCGGTGTCGGAGCCCTCTCCTACATTAACATTAGCTGCCCCGCCCATCTCTAAACCTTTATAAACAGCTCTCTGATTGGTGTAGACCTACTGCCGGTGTCAGAGCCCTCTCCTACATTAACATTAGCTGCCCCGCCCATCTCTAAACCTTTATAAACAGCTCTCTGATTGGTGTAGACCTACTGCCGGTGTCGGAGCCCTCTCCTACATTAACATTAGCTGCCCCGCCCATCTCTAAACCTTTATAAACAGCTCTCTGATTGGTGTAGACCTACTGCCGGTGTAGAAGCCCTCTCCCACATTAACATTAGCTGCCCCGCCCATCTCTAAATCTTTATAAACAGCTCTCTGATTGGTGTAGACCTACTGCCGGTGTAGGAGGTTTCTCCCACATTAACATTAGCTGCTCCGCCCATCTCTAAACCTTTATAAACAGCTCTCTGATTGGTGGAGACCTACTACCAGTGTCGGAGCCCTCTCCCACATTAACATTAGCTGCCCCGCCCATCTCTAAACCTTTATAAACAGCTCTCTGATTGGTGTAGACCTACTGCCGGTGTAGGAGGTTTCTCCAACATTAACATTAGCTGCCCCGCCCATCTCTAAACCTTTATAAACAGCTCTCTGATTGGTGTAGACCTACTGCCGGTGTAGGAGCCCTCTCCCACATTAACATTAGCTGCCCCGCCCATCTCTAAACCTTTATAAACAGCTTGTCCTCAAAGTCTAACCTCCCTGTTCCTGATGACGACTGCCTGTGATGCGATCGGATCGCAGTGATAAGTTTTATTGTTTTTTATTCACTTGATTTTATTTTTGTAAAATCAATTCATTGTTATTATTTTTTTTTCTATCTACGTGACTTTACCGAAAGAACCATAGATTAGTATTATTCATAATGAAGTTTTTTTGGGTTAGATCGCGTAAGTATACATGTGTCGCAACCCTCCTCCACGCGACACGGCCAATCAGTAGAAAATATGTCACGATAACAAAACGCCAATTAGTTACTTCTCCAGCCCACGGGTGTGATTGAAGAGTGAATCCACAGCATTTAGAATTTGAGGCGCACGACGTTACGCTGGCAATTACATCCAGCATCTTCGGACACCCACGCAGGGTGCGGGCAGTCCCCCCCTTGCGTGTGAGAGTAAACAAGGTGCCTCCAATCTTTACCGTCTCCGAACTGCGTAACCACACACTTTTATTTTTAGCGTGTTCGATCGCGTTAAGTATATAAATGTCATATTCTTAGTTTTTTTCGGTAAAGTCACGTTGAAGAGAAACAACAAAATAACAAAATATATAAAACAATAAAAAATTCTCACGACGTTTCGACCATAACTCAAACGGTCATCATGAGTTATGGTCGAAACGTCGTGAGAATTTTTTATTGTTTTATATATATTTTGTTATTTTGTTGTTTCTCTTCAACGTGACTTTACCGAAAAAACTAAGAATATGAATTACTGCAGTCACGAAAGCTTTAAATCAAAATATATAAATGTCGTTTCGTCGTTATACCGGCCATCACCCGACACAGCCAATTAGTGAGGTTTGTCACTCAAACAGAACGTGCCAATTTGCTACCGGTCCGGGGTTACAGGATGCAGGTTGTAGCTCCACTCATCTCTACTCACCTTAACTCACCAGCTCACCACTGCCTCACCACTTACCTCACCACTACCTCACCGCCGGCTCACCTCTCACCACCACGAGCCTCGTCCTCTCCACGTGCACCACCTCGCCGATCCCTGGGTACAGGTGGCACAAGTAGCTCCCCGCGTCTCCGAATCCGGCCCCGGGCGATCTCCAGCGAGTTGTCGGGCGCGAGGCGGAAGCGGGGTCCATACGCCGGGTTGTACTGCACTCCTACGCCACCGCCGTCACTGAGGCGCTTCACCAAGATGGTTTCGCCGGTGCCGTCACCTGTCGCCTGCGCACGCACGCCGCCAAATCGTGATTATCGCAGGTGTAGCGGTGTAGTGTATAGTGTAGTGTATAGTAGTGTAGTGTATAGTGTATTGTATAGCAGTGTAGTGTATAGTGTAGTGTATAGTGTAGTGTATAGTGTAGTGTATAGTAGTGTAGTGTATAGTAGTGTATAGTGTAGTGTATAGTGTATAGTAGTGTATAGTGTAGTGTATAGTAGGTAGTGTATAGTAGTGTATAGTGTAGTGTATAGTGTAGTGTATAGTGTAGTGTAGTGTATAGTAGGTAGTGTATAGTAGTGTATAGTGTAGTGTATAGTGTAGTGTATAGTAGTGTATAGTGTAGTGTATAGTGTAGTGTATAGTGTAGTGTAGTGTATAGTAGTGTATAGTGCAGTGTATAGTGTAGTGTATAGTAGTGTATAGTGCAGTGTATAGTGTATAGTAGTGTATAGTGTAGTGTATAGTGTATAGTAGTGTAGTGTATAGTGTAGTGTATAGTGTATAGTAGTGTTGTGTATAGTGTAGTTTATAGTGTATATTCGTGTAGTGTATAGTAGTGTAGTGTATAGTAGTATATAGTGTAGTGTATAGTGTAGTGTGTAGTAGTGTATAGTGTATAGTAGTGTAGTGTATAGTGTAGTGTATAGTAGTGTAGTGTATAATGTAGTGTATAGTAGTGTAGTGTGTAGTAGTGTAGTGTTCAGTAGTGTAGTCTATAGTGTAGTGGATAGTAGTGTGGTGTATAGTAGTGTATAGTATAGTGGTTAGTAGAGTATAGTATAGTCGTGTATAGTGTAGTGTATAGTAGTTTATAGTGGTGTAGTGCACAGTGTACTGCATAGTGGAATGTATAGTGTAGTGTATAGTGGTGTAATGTATAGTAGTGTAGTGTATAGTCGTGTATAGTGTAGTGTATAGTAGTGCAGTGTATTGTGTAGTGCATAGTGTAGTGTATAGTAGTATTGTGTATAGAATAGTGTATAGTAGTGCAATTAATAGTAGTGTTATGTAGTGTAGTGTATAGTAGTGCATATGGTAGTGTAGTGTATAGTAGTGTCATGTATAGTGTGGTGTATACTAGTGCAGTGTATAGTAGTGTATTGTGTAGTGTATAGGAGTACAGTGTATAGTGCAGTGCATAGCGTAGCGTATAGTCGTGTACCGTAGTGCATAGTGTAATGTATGGTAGTGTATAGTGTAGTGTAAAGTAGTGTGCAGTGTAGTATACAGTAGTGTATAGTGTACTGCATAGTCGTGCAGTGCATTATTGGGAACGGGTGGCCGAAGGGGCGCCGTTGAGATAATTGAAGGCACGTGCTATAGTGGGGTGGATGTTGCTGTCCGATAGGGGCGGAGCCGAGAGGGTCGACGAGGCATCCCCAGCCACCACCCCCCCGTCGTAGTCTGGGCATTTGCCCCGAGATCATCAAGCCACGAGGTGGAGGACATGGGAGCTGACTGTTCGCGGAGACCTATGTCTACGCTATTCTTGAGAAATAAAATGGCTTTCACCCTTTTTAGAATGGACGTCTCCAAGGAGTTTCTTTTACAGTAGTCTAGTGTTTAGTGTAGTGTGTCAAGTAGTGTAGTGTGTATTGTAGTGTAGTGCAGTGTATAGTTAGTGTAGCGCAGTGTATAGTAATGCACTGTATGGTAGTGCAGTGTATAGTAGTGCAGTGTATAGTAGTGCAGTGTATAGTAGTGTAGTGTATAGTAGTGCAGTGTATAGTAGTGCAGTGTATAGTCGTGTTGTGTGTAGTGTATAGTAGAGTATAGTAGTGCAGTGTATAGTAGTGCATTGCATAGTAGGTGTAGTGTGTATAGTAGGTATAGTGCGTAGAGTAGGTGTAGTGTGTATCGTATGTGTAATGTGCATAGTGGGTGTAGTGTGTATAGTCGCTGTTTATTAGTGTAGTGTATATCGTATTATATTGTGGTTATCGGCTTCCTTAATGGCGGAAATGAGATTAGGGTGTTTTCCTGGAACTTTGCCTGCTACACAGGAGTTGTGGATTCGACTCAAGACTCTTAACACCATGGTGGTTCATAGATATTGAAGTGAAGCTTTCGTGATTGCAGGAATCCATTCTCTTTGGCTCTTTCGGTAAAGTCACGTGGGTATAAAATAAAATAAATCACGTTTCGGGCGCGCACAGAAGCGTCCATCATCAGGTGGGAAAGCATGGTCTGCCTCAGAGTATGGTTCATAGATGTTAGCTACCTTTGCTGCTACGCATGAGGTCGCGGGTTCGATACTAACCCTAACGCCACGGTGTCCAGGAGATGTTAACTACCTCACCTGGTATGCAGGAGGTCGTGGGTTCGATACTGACCCTAACGCCGCGGTGTCCAGGAGATGTTAACTACCTCACCTGGTATGCAGGAGGTCGCGGGTTCGATACTGACCCTAACGCCGCGGTGTCCAGGAGATGTTAACTACCTCACCTGGTATGCAGGAGGTCGTGGGTTCGATACTGACCCTAACGCCGCGGTGTCCAGGAGATGTTAACTACCTCACCTGGTATGCAGGAGGTCGTGGGTTCGGCCCCAGACCCTGACGATGCTTGCTGCTGCTATATATATTTGTGCGTATGGTGTCTGTAAGTGTGGGTGCTGTTCGTAAGCGTGCGTGGCGTTCCTAAGTGTGGGTGGTGTTCCTGAGTGTTGGTGGTGTTCGTGTTGGTGGTTTTTGTAAGTGCTGGTGGTGTTTGTAAGTACGGGTGGTATCCTGAGTGTGGGTGGTGTCCATAAGTGTGGGTGGTGTTCCTGAGTGTTGGTGGTGTTCGTAAGTGTGGGTGCTGTTCGTAAGTGTTGGTGGTTTTTGTAAGTGCTGGTGGTGTTTGTAAGTACGGGTGGTGTCCCTGAGTGTGGGTGGTGTCCATAAGTGTGGGTGGTGTTCTTAAGTGTGGGTGGTGTTCGTAAGTGTTGGTGGTTTTTGTAAGTGCTGGTGGTGTTTGTAAGTACGGGTGGTGTCCCTGAGTGTGGGTGGTGTCCATAAGTGTGGGTGGTGTTCTTAAGTGTGGGTGGTGTTCGTAAGTGTTGGTGGTTTTTGTAAGTGCTGGTGGTGTTTGTAAGTACGGGTGGTGTCCCTGAGTGTGGGTGGTGTCCATAAGTGTGGGTGGTGTTCTTAAGTGTGGGTGGTGATCGTAAGTGTGGGTGGCGTTCATAAGGAAATGCGGGTGTTCATAAGTCGTAGCTCGTATAAGTCGGGTGTTCGTAAGCTGAGGACCGCCTCACCTTGCTCCAATTCAGTTCGTTGTATTTGGCATATTGGACAAGGCCCTGTGCACACTTCAGCAAGACCGAGGTGCCCTGCTGAGCCCAAACATCCTCGACCATGGCATCTATGGCCTCGTCTCTCTGTGAGTCTCTGTCCGTCTCTCTTTGCACACTCACCAGCCCGTATAGCCTGCACACACACAGACAGACACTACAGACATATATACAGACACACAGACAGATACACACGCAGACTGATACACACACAGACACACACAAACAGATACACAGACAGATATACAGATACACACAGACACACGGACAGATATACAGACACACAGACAGACACACAGACAGATACACACAACAACAACGGCCATTCGCCACTAAGTGGCGGTGATGTCACCACGATGCTGGTGCCAGGCCATGTGCACCTTGAGGCCACGTGAAGTGTCGAATGCTCGCTGGCAGAAGGTTACGGGGCAGACCCAAATGCCACAGGTCGACTGACTGATATGACTGAGATGACTAGCTGATGCACCACCTGTGCCCCCTACTGTGCCAACCTGCTGTGCTTTAGCCACCCGGCGCTCCGCTCGTTGTTCTGAGCGTCGCTCCTCCGCCCTCCGTTGTTGTTGGAAGGCGACTACCTCCAACTTTCCAGTAGCGTCCTTCACGAGCCTCCACGTCCTCCTGTACCACGTCACTCCATCTCTTCTCTAGCCCGTGCCGCGCCCGTTTAGCCCCCTCGATCCGGCCGAATAAAAGCTGTTTAGGCATGCGGTGGCTGGGCATGCGGTGGCTGGGCATGACCCAGCCAACGCAGCCTTGACTGCCGGAGGAGCTCACCGATGGGACCTTGTCCAGATCTATCAAGGATTTGTGAGCTCCTCACACAATCCAGCCTGGTTAAACCCAGGATGGATTGTAGGCAGGCCAGCCTAAACGTTTCTAACCGGGGAAGATGTTCCATTAGAGGGGTCCACGTTTCGCAAGTATAGGGAAGGGAGGGAATGACCGTGGCCGAGAAGACCTGAAGCTTAGTGCGGAGCGAGAGGCCAGGTAGCTTCCACAAAATGTTACACAGCTGATGCAAAGATAATGCCGCTCGACTGATTCGGATTGAGACCTCTGCCCAGTTATGGGAAACTCTCCACTCGATCCACAACTGCCCCATCACCAATTGGGAGTTTTGGGCGTGGAGTGTCCGATGGTACAAAATACCCATTCAGATGCTTAGTTTTGGTGGGGCTGATGACAAGATGCCACCTCTAGATTTGAAGCTTTCGTAACTGCAAAGATCCATACTCTTTGGTTCTATTCGGTAAAGTCACGTAGGTAAAAACTAAAACAACAAGTATGGGTGTCTATGAGTTTCTATGAGTATAGGTTTCTATGGGTCTCTATGAGTATGGGTCACTTCTGGCGAGTTAACGCTTCTGAACAGAGACTGCACAGCAACTCAGCAGTGGTGCCTTACCAGCCGGTAAAATATAAAAAAGTGAATAGTTGGTTAGGAGTTGAAAAACCCGAAAATAAAATTATCCAACATCTATCTACGCTATACACTACACTACTATACACTGCACTATACAGTACACCACTACACTATACACTACACTATACACTACTACACACTACCCTATACACTACACACTACACTATACACTACACCACTACACTATACACTACTACACTATACACTACACTATACACTACTACACTACACTATACACTACACACTACACTATACACTGCACTATACACTACACTATACACTACAGTATACACTACTACACTACACACTACACTATACACTACACTATACACTACACTATACACTACACTATACACCACACCACTACACTATACACTGTACTATACACTGCACTATAAAGTTATCCAGTTAATATTCTTTGGGTCTTTATTTTTTACCTACGTGACTTTACCGAATGGAACCAAAGAGTAAGGATGCCACCTCTTAGTAGCATGGTTCAGGTTCAGCAGCAGCGCCTCCAACTCCTCCTCTTTGTGAGCAGTAAACACCAGATCATCGGCATACGTAACATGGTTGACCAATAGGGAGCAATCCCTTGACCGCACCCGAGCATCAATAAGCTTCTCATTGGTGGGGCTGATAGTAAGGTCCCTTAAACACCATCCCCTATACACAAACAAATACCCACACAATCACTCCCACACTCACTCCCCTACTCACTCACATACTCACTCACTCCCCTACTCACTCATACACTTCCTCCCCCACTCACTCCCCTACTCACTCACTCATATACTTACTCCCCTACTCACTCAATCATACACTCACCCCTACTCATATACTCACCCCTACTCACCCACTCATATACTCACTCACTCACACACTCATACACTCACTCCCTTACTCACTCACTCCCCTACTCACTCATTCATACACTCACTCCCTTACTCACTCACTCACACACTCACTCCCCTACTCACTCATTCATACTCACTCCCTTGCTCACTCACTCCCCTACTCACTCACTCCCTTACTCACTCACTCATACACTCACTCCCTTACTCACTCCCCTACTCACTCATACACTCACTCCCTTACTCATTCATACACACTCCCCTACTCACTCATATACTCACTCCCTTACTCACTCACTCATACACTCACTCCCCTACTCACTCATTCATACACTCACTCATTCACTCACTCCCCCACTCACTCATTTACACACTCACTCCCCTACTCACTCACTCATTCATACACTCACTCCCCCACTCACTCATATACTCACTCCCTTACTCACTCACTCCCCCACTCACTCATTCATACACTCACTCCCCTACTCACTCATTCACTCATATACTCACTCCCCCACTCACTCACTCATACACTCACTGTCCTACTCACTCATTCATACACTCACTCCCCTACTCACTCATATACTCACTCCCTTACTCACTCACTCATACACTCACTGCCCTACTCACTCACTCCCTTACTCACTCACTCCCCTACTCACTCATTCATACACTCACTCCCCCACTCACTCCCCTACTCACTCACTCATATACTCACTCCCTTACTCACTCACTCATACACTCACTGCCCTACTCACTCACTCCCCCACTCACTCCCCTACTCACTCATTCATACACTCACTCCCCTACTCACTCCCTTACTCACTCATACACTCACTGCCCTACTCACTCACTCCCCCACTCACTCCTCTACTCACTCATATACTCACTCCCTTACTCACTCATACACTCACTGCCCTACTCACTCACTCCCATACTCACTCATACACCCAGGAGTCCTCACTCACTCGCATACTCACTCACCTCGCTCTCTCTCCTCTCCAAATGAGAAAGTGAATATAACGTCTGGGCAGCCTTGAAGTCCGAGAAACGACGTCACTGCTCGAAAGTGCATTTCGCATCACAAATCACTAACCAATCACTAAGCAATCAATTACAAACCACGACACAAGGTCACGTTTCCTGTAACGAGTGGTTCTGGAACCGCAAGCCAACGTGTTGCCGCCCACCCCGAACAGCATTCAAGGGCAGAGGTGCCTTAACTGGGTAAATGTTGACTTAAAGCTTTCGTGACTGCAGGAATTCATATTCGTTGGGTCTTTCTTGTTCACCTGAAGACGATTGCTTGTGTTGCGATCGAAACGTCGTGATTTGGATTTTTTTTTCTATCTACGCGACTTTACCGAAAGACCCAAAGAATATTAACTGGATAACTTTATAGTGCAGTGTATAGTACAGTGTATAGTGTAGTGTATAGTGTAGTGGTGTAGTGTATAGTGTAGTGTATAGTGTAGTGTATAGTGTAGTGGTGTAGTGGTGTAGTGTATAGTGTAGGGTAGTGTGTAGTGTATAGTGTAGTGTGTAGTGTAGTAGTGTATACTGTAGTGTATAGTGTAGTGTATAGTGCAGTGTATAGTGTAGTGTGTAGTGTATAGTGTAGTGCAGTAGTGTATAGTGTAGTGTATAGTGTAGTAGTGTATAGTGTAGTGGTGTAGTGTATAGTGTAGTGTAGTGTATAGGGTAGTGTGTAGTAGTGTATAGTGTAGTGGTGTACTGTATAGTGCAGTGTATAGTAGTGTAGTGTATAGCGTAGATAGATGTTGGATAATTTTATTTTCGGGTTTTTCAACTCCTAACCAACTATTCACTTTTTTATATTTTACCGGCTGGTAAGGCACCACTACTGAGTTGCTGTGTAGTCTCTGTTCAGAAGCATTAACTCGCCAGAAGCGACCCATACTCATAGAGACCCATAGAGACCTATACTCATAGAAACCCATAGACACCCATACTCAACGAGAACCACGGAGACCCATACTCATAGAGACCCACAGAGACCCATACTCATAGAGACCCACAGAGACCCGTGCTCATAGAGACCCACAGAGACCATACTCATAGAGACCCACAGAGACCCATACTCATAGAGACCCACAGAGCCCCATACTCATAGAAATCCATACTCATAGAGACCCATACTCATGGAGACCCACAGAGACCCATACTCATAGAGACCCATACTCATCGACGCACAGAGACCCATATTCATAGAGACCCACAGAGACCCATACTCATAGAGACCCACAGAGACCCATAATCATAGAGATCCACAGAGACCCATACTCTTTGATAAGCATACTTATAGAGCCCTATACTCAGAGAGCCACAAAAAAAACCCATACTCATAGAGACCCACAGAGCCCCATACTCATAGAGACCCACAGAGACCCGTGCTCATAGAGACCCACAGAGCTCCATACTCAAAGAGAACCACAGAGCCCCATACTCCTAGAAACCCATACTCATAGAGACCCACAGAGACCCATAATCAGAGACCCACAGAGACTCATTTTCATGGAGACACACAGAGACCCATACTCATAGAGACCCACAGAGACCCATACTCATAGAGACCCACAGAGACCCATACTCATAGATACCCACAGAGACCCATACACATAGAGACCCACAGAGACCCATACACATAGAGACCTATACTCATAGAAACCCACAGAGCCCCATATTCATAGAGACCCACAGAGACCCATACTCATAGATACCCACAGAGACCCATACTCATAGAGACCCACAGAGACCCATTCTCATGGAGACCCACAGAGACCTATACTCATAGAGACCCACAGAGACCATACTCATAGAGACCCACAGAGACCCATACCCATAGGGACCCAAAGAGACCCATTCTCATGGAGACCCACAGAGACCCATACTCATAGAGACCCACAGAGACCCGTGCTCATAGAGACCCACAGAGACCCAAACTTATAGAGACGCATACTCATGGAGACCCACAGAGACTCGTGCTCATAGAGACCCACAGAGACCCATTCTCATGGAGACACACAGAGACCCATACTCATAGAGACCCACAGAGACCCGTGCTCATAGAGACCCACAGAGACCCATACTCATAGAGACCCACAGAGACCCATACTCATAGAGACCCAAACTTATAGAGACGCATTCTCATGGAGACACACAGAGACCCATACTCATAGATACCCACAGAGACCCATACACATAGAGACCCACAGAGCCCCATACTCATAGAGACCCACAGAGACCCGTGCTCATAGAGCCCCACAGATACCCATACTCATAGAGACCCACAGAGACCCATACTCATAGAGACCCACAGAGACCCATACTCATAGAGACCCACAGAGACCCATTCTCATGGAGACCCACAGAGACCCGTGCTCATAGAGACCCACAGAGACCCATTCTCATGGAGACCCACAGAGACCCATACTCATAGAGACCCACAGAGACCCATACTCATAGAGACCCAAACTTATAGAGACGCATACTCATGGAGACCCATAGAGACCCGTGCTCATAGAGACCCACAGAGACCCATAGATCCACAGAGGCCCATCGAGATGCATAGAGAGCCGTAGACTAAACTCGCCTATTTTATACTCTTAGGTTCAGTCAAGTCACGTAGTTAGAAATAAAATTAAACAAATCACGACGTTTCGATCGCAGCACAAGCATGGATTCCTGCAGTCACGAAAGCTTCAAATCAGGATTTAACCTGATAATTGGGTTTTTACCCTTTTATCTGGCAACAAAACTTTTTTTGTTTACAAGGAGTCATGTTTGCATTTACCACAATACCTGCGGCCGTAATGCAAAACAAAAAAACATAACTCTGATAATGTATTAAATTTAGAATTAAAGCTTTCGTGACTGCAGGGATTCATCTTCTTTGGTTCTTTCGGTAAAGTCACCACGTGGAAGGGAAATAAAATAATAAACATAATGAAATAAAATTCTCACGACGTTTCGGCCACAACACAAGTAGCCTTCTTCAGGTGAAGGAACAAAACTGTCGGGACGACAGCCCTGAAGAAGGCTACTTGTGTTGTGGCCGAAACGTCGTGAGAATTGTATTTTATTACGTTTCATTTTTATTATTTTATTTCCATTCTACGTGGTGACTTTACCGAAAGATTCTAGATTTGAAGTTTTCGTGACTGCAAGGATCCATACTCTTTGGTTCTATTCGGTAAAGTCACGTAGGTAAAAAATAAAACAAAAATCACGTTTCGGCCACAACATAAGTGGCCTTCATCAAGGCCACTTGTGTTGTGGCTGAAACGTCGTGATTTTTGTTGTTTTATTTTTTTACCTACGTGACTTTACCGAATAGAACCAAAGAGTATTTACCGAAAGAATCAAGAAGAGGTCTGATAATGTATTGACACTGTCCTTGAAATCGATTGGGGCCACACCCGAGACAGCTTTCCTTAGAGCCTCGTCTCACATGGTGTTGGAGCAGATGACGCCAAAAGGTGTCAGTTTTGTTGCCAGCTAAATGGGTAAAAAAAGATGTTAATCATATTTTGCTACTGGCAAAGGAGGTTCCAATAGTGTAAAAGATTCATCATTAGACCTCCTTTGCCAGTATCAAAATGTAATATTGGGGTTTTTCCCTTTTTTTTCGGCAATAAAACTGAAACCTTTTTACTGGGATTCATGTTTACTGCATTAACAATGAGCGGAGCGCCGGGTGGCTAAAGCACAGCAGATTGGCACAGTAGGGGGCACAAGTGGTGCATCAGTCATCTCAGTCAGTCGACCCGTGGCACCTGCTGGGTCTGCCCCGTGACCTCCTGCCAGCGGGCATTCGACACTCCACGTGGGCTCAAGGTGCACATAGCCTGGCACGAGCGTCGTGGTGACGTCACGGCCACTTAGTGGCGAATGGCGGTTGTTGTTGTTGTTGTTGTGTATCTGTGTGAGTGTGTCTGTGTCTCTGCGTGTCTCTGCGTGTGGGGAGCGGTGGTGTAGTGGTTAGCGCTGCGCTGCGCTACGAACCTGGTCGCCAACGCCATGAGTGACGATTATCCGAAACGGTCCTGGGCCTTCACCTAGGTTGACAGCCTCAAACGAGTACCTGGTACAGTGCGTAAACATCGCCACTAGGGAGACAAATGCGACCGGGCGTGATGTTGGCCACCCAAACCCTCGCGTGCCAAAGTGCCGGCCTTCATAGGTGCTACTCGCTTAAGAGCATTTGCCCCTACAGCCTGTCGAGGCTATACGGGGGATCTTTATCATTATCTGTGCATGCCACAGTGCAGGCCTTCATAGACGCTGCTGCTACTCGCTACTACTAACACCGCCCTTGGCCCCAACAGGTTAACGTCTATGCCAATTTTCCAGCACTGCGGCAGGTAAACAAATGGGATAAAAAAAAAAAATACCCAAACCACGCAATCCACACCGCTGACCAAACCACACCGCTCCACCGTATACACAACACGCAAAGCCCAGCCACTCCCCGCAATGTCGTGCAAAGGAGAAAAAAATAACATTTGAGCTCGATTAGAATTTTTTTTTTAGTTAAACGTGCATTTAGGCTTTCGCGAGCAGTATCAATCACGATATCGGGTTTTGTTGGGTGAGATTGCGTAAGTGTAAATGTTGTGTTGTTAAACCCGCCACTACCCGACACAGCCAATTAGTAAAGTTTAGTGTGACGTAAACAGAACATACTCTTTGGTTCTATTGGGTAAAGTCACGTAGGTAAAACAAATAAAATAACAAAAATCACGACGTTTCGGCCACAACACAAGCGGCCTTCATCAGGTGAAGGGACGAGACTGTCTGGAGGACTGTCTGGAGGACAGCTATTTCTGTGACCAGTTACAAGCTAATCACTCAGCTATTTAAATGCTAAATTCTATCCTAATTCCTTTGTCAAGGGGTGCCTCTGCGGATGTGTATGCTTTGACTTTAACATAGCCATTTCTGTGACCAGTCACAAGCTAATCACTCAGCTATTTCAATGCTAAATTCTATGCTAATTCCTTTGTCAAAGGGTGCCTCTGCGGATGTGTATACTTTAACTTAGCTATTTCAATGCTAAATTCTATGCTAATTCCTTTGTCAAGGGGTGCCTCTGCGGATGTGCATGCTTTAACTTTAACATAGCCATTTCTGTGACCAGTCACAAGCTAATCACTCAGCCATTTCAATGCTAAATTCTATGCTAATTCCTTTGTCAAGGCGCTTTGTTCCTCTCACACAGCTTAAAGGTCGTGATCTAAGCGTGGCTTCTCTCACTCCAGCGCTGTCCTCCAGACAGTCTTGTCCCTTCACCTGATGAAGGCCGCTTGTGTTGTGGCCGAAACGTCGTGATTTTTGTTATTTTTTTTTTTTTACCTACGTGACTTTACCCAATAGAACCAAAGAGTATGGATCCTTGCAGTCACGCAAGCTTTAAATCTAGAAGTAAACAGAACAGCCAATCCGTTACTCGTGTAGTGAGATAGGATCGGTCACGTGGCAGCATAGTGCTGGCTGCTGGCAGGGAAGGGGATCTTGCAGCGTCCTACAGCCGCCCCGACACGACAGCAGGCCACGTGATAGACCCGAGAGGGATCTAAGGGAAAGGTTTACGGAAGGGGCACATCGAGAACCCCGCTGGTAGGTTCCAGAAGGGGGCGTGGCCGGGCGGCGGAGCCTGGCCGCGCTGACGGTATAAGAGGGGCCCCGGGAGGGGACCTCGAGGCTGTCGTTTGGAGTGGGGGGGGGGATCCCCGTCTCGCTGCTGCTAGAGTCTTCGCCGTCAGGCAGTCGACCAGCTGTCCTGACTGTGAACCGTAGTCACCAAGCGTTACCAGTGAGGCCGTGTTAATAAACGGAGCGCCCCCTGCTCTTAATGTCTCCGAGTCAGCCACTACACTTGGTAACGAAGTGGCACGTTCTGTTTACGTGACAAACCTTACTAATTGGCTGTGTCGGGTGGTGGCGCGTTTAACGACACAATATTTATATTTACGTGATCTAAGCCAAGAAAAACACCTATATTATGGAGGTACACAAAGGTACATACACACAGGTACACAAAAAGGTACACACACAGGTACACGCACAGTTACAAACACATAGGTACACACACACACACACAGGTACACAAATAAGCACACAAAGACAAAGATCCCCCGTTATGTCCTGCAACAAACTTTATCCATGCCCAATGTCCTTTTACCTCCTGTCGTTTGCTCTCCAACACACAGCCAGTGTGGTGCTGTACTCGTAACGAATTGGCATCGTTCCCGTTTACGTCGCACAAAACCTTTCTGATTGGCTTTGACGGGTGGTGGCGGGTTTAACGTCACAACCTTCATACTTACGCGATCCAACCCAACAAAAACCTCCAACATGGAGAAAAAATAATGAAGAACTTAGCCATTATCCGGCTGGTTATTTGGAGAAAAAAATCCCTTCGGTCTTGGTGTGAGGGTCGCCGCAGCCTGTTGAAGCGCGTTGAAGTTAGTGGCGGTCCCCAGACCCCCCCTTTCAATCTGAGCGACAAGTAATGTTTAAATTTTGATTTAAAGCTTTCGTGACTGCAGTAATTCATATTCTTAGTTTTTTTCGGTAAAGTCACGTTGAAGAGAAACAACAAAATAATAAAGTATATATAAAACATATATAATATATATAAAACATATATATTTTATTATTTTGTTGTTTCTCTTCAACGTGACTTTACCGAAAAAACTAAGAATAAGTAATGTTTAGCGTCACGTAAACAGAACGCGCCGATTCGTTACTAGAACAGCACACCGGTTGTGTTGGATCTGGCAATATAGCAGATAGGCAGCAGTGGTGTGGCATGGGAGGGTGACGATGATGTGACTTGATCCGTTATTGCAGATAGGAAGCGGTGTTGTGACGAGGGTGATGATGATGATGATGACGATGCATCTCTGATCCGCTATTGAAGAATCGCAGCGTTGTTGTGACGTGGGAGCGTGATGACGATGCATCCCTGATCCGCTATTGCAGACACGGAGCGGTGTTGTGACGTGGAAGGGTGATGACGATGCATCCCCGATCCGCTATTGCAGACACGGAGCGGTGTTGTGACGTGGAGGGGTGACGACGATGCATCCCCGATCCGCTATTGCAGACACGGAGCGGTGTTGTGACGTGGAAGGGTCATGATGACGCGTCCCTGATCCACCCCAACACACTTCTCCGTCGTCTCCTGAATGCATTTTTATCGTGAGGATTCACGACGGGAGGAAGAGGGGAGGGGGGGGACAAGGCGGACCGGCTACGTAACGCTGGGACTACTTTCATCCGCCGCAGCGCTCTCTCCGCCTTTCCTCGTAACCGCTCGGTGGTGGGGGTCACCGTCTCGCTCTCCCTGAAGAGTCCGAATTCTCCCCTTCCTCCTCCTGCTCGTCAACGCCTCCATCGACCCGGAGATCGGTCGATGGAGGGGGGGTTTGCAATGGAATCTCGCGTCTTCACTTTTCACCTCCAACTCCTGGGTCACGGTTTGTGAGGCTGGGACTACTTTTGTCCCCCGCAGCGCCCTCGACTTCCTTGCGACAGTGGGGGTCATCACCTCACTCTCCCTCCAGTCCGAAATATCCTCCTCCTCCTCCTCCTCTTCTTCGACGATGCCTCCATCGACCTGGAGATCTTGATCCTGCAATGGAACCTTTCATCATCTTCCCGTTTCACCTCAAACTCCTGGCCCACGTTCGTAGAGCACGGACTACTTTCTCCCGCAGCGCTCCGACTGCAACTGCGCCGTGGAACAACCTCACTCCTCACTATCCCTCCAGAGTCCGAACTCTCCTCCTACTTGTGTCAATGCCTCCACGGACGCCGAGATTGGTCGATGGATGGGGGGGGGAGGTTGCAATCGAATCTGGCATCTTCCCGTGTCACCTCCAACACCCGGGCCACGGTTTGTAAAGCTGGGACCACTTTCTGCTGTCGCAGCCTCCACCGACCTGGTGATCTTGGTCCTGCAATGGAATCTTCACCATCTTCACGTTTCGCCTCCAACGCCTGTGCCACGTTTCTAAAGCTGGGACTACTTTCTTCAAATAATAACGGCCCATTTCGGTGACAGTCCCTATGATCACTGTTACATTGCATTTATGGCTTTTATTTTGGTGATTTCGAAAACGTTTTTTTTGGGGGTTTTGGCCATGTTTTTGTTTATTGTATACGGAGTTAGACTGATGACCTTAATCTTAGTTGTCTTGTGCAAAATTGTGCTAAATTCGATGCTAATTTCTTTTTCAAGGGGTACCTGTGCGGATGTGTATACTTTAACTTAGCTATTTCAATGAGCCATTTCAATGCTAAATTATATGCTAATTCCTTTGTCAAGGCACTTGGCCTTTTTCTTCTCACGCAGCTTAAAGGTCGTGATCTAAGCGTGGCTTCTCTCACTCCAGCGCTAATTCCTTTGTCAAGGGGTACCTCTGAGGATGTGTATACTTTTACTTAGCTATTTCAATGAGCCATTTCAATGCTAAATTATATGCTAATTCCTTTGTCAAGGCGCGTGGTCTTTTTCTTCTCACACAGCTTAAAGGTCGTGATCTAAGCGTGGCTTCTTCCACTCCAGCGCTGTCCTCCAGACAGTCTCGTCCCTTCACCTGATGAAGGCCGCTTGTGTTGTGGCCGAAACGTCGTGATTTTTTGTTATTTTATTTTCACCTACGTGACTTTACCCAATAGAACCAAAGAGTATGGATCCTAGCAGTCACGAAAGCTTTAAATCTAGAATTGTCTTGGTTGTTGTTGTTGTTATTTTGACTTGCATCCCACTGGGATTTTTTGCACACAGCGTTGGTGTACGGTGCTTTTTCAGGAATATTTTTGATGTTTTTTTTTTCCTGGATTTTCTGTTTGCACAGTCACATAGTCACTTCAAGATGTTTTTCTTGTTCATGTTTTTGTTGTTTGTTGTGGTTGCACCCGATTCAAGAGCCGAATGGCTCACAGGGCTATACCAAATAAATGAACCAAGTGGCTGATATCTTCATCATCATCACCATCATATAGATATTACAGACACAGAGACCCGTAGAGACCCATATAGATACATACAGAAACATACATATGCAGAGACTCGCATAGACCCCGAGACCCACAGAAACCCACGAAGACACAGAGACCCATCCTCATTGAGACCCATAATAAAACCATTATTTATTTTACCAGATGTCAGGCACCGCCACTGAGCTGTGTGGTAGCTTCTTCGTTCAGAAGCCACCCGGCCATCACAAACGCTAGCAGCTCAACCAAGTGGCTGCCATCATCACTCTGTGGGAATTCACATCGGCAGGCAAAACAAAAAAATCAGACGCCCCGCAGAAAAATCCACGCGAGCACGGTGAGAGAAAGAGAGCGACGCCAACTCCGCATATACAACACGCATCAGGGTAGGGATCGAACCCACGATCCTCCTGCATACCTTGGACTACTTTCTTCTGGAGTGTTCAGACTTTCTCGTAACTGAAGGAGCATCACACCTCACTTCATCCCTCCAGAGTACAACTTCGTTGGTGTACGCTGCTATTTCAGGAATATTTTGATGGGTTTTTTTTTTTCCTGGATTTTCTGTTTGCACAGTCACGTACGTAGTCACTTTAAGATGTTTTTCTTGTTCGTTTTTTTTTTGTTGCGGTTGCACCCGATTCAAGAGCCGAATGGCTCACAGGGCTATACCAAATAAATGGTATAGCCCTGTGAACTATGAACCCGGCAGTCAGATTCCGGAGCCAAATCTTCCCTCCTCCCACCTCCACACGTGCACAGAGCTGGGACTACTTTTTTCCACCGCAGCGCCCTTGACTTGTTGTAACGATGGCGGCCATCGCCTCACTCTCCCTCCGGAGTCCGAATTCCCCCCGCTCCCGCTTGACTATGCCTCCATCGGCCTGGAGACCTTGGGCCTGCAGCGGAATCTTCATCATCTTCCCCGTGTCACCTCCAACTCCTGGGCCACGGTTTGTAAAGCTGGGGACTTACTTTTTTTCCACCGCGTCACTCTCTCGTTTTCCTGTAACTGCATCGTGGCATCATCTCACCCTGCCCTCAGAGATTTCCGAATTCTCCTCTTGCTTCACGACGACGAAGCCAGCGACAACGACCTGGCAGCCGAATCTTCCTCCTCCGCTATCCCGTTTCACCTCCAACACCTGGGCCACAGTTTGCAAAGCTGGGACTACTTTCTTCCAACGTAGCCCCCCTTGACCTTCCCAGTAACTGCGCGGTGGGGTTCACCGTCTCACCCTCCCCTCCAGAGTCCGAATTCTTCTCCACCTGCTTGACGATGCCTCCATCCACCTGGCGAGATCTTGGTCCTGCAATGGAATCCTCATCGTCTTTCAGTTTCACCTCCAAATTCCTGGCCACAGTTTGCAAACTGCGGACTCCTCCCTTCGGCAGCGCCTCCTTGACGTTCTCGCACCTGCACCCTCTCACCGTCCCCTCACTCGCCCTCCGAGTCCGAATTCACCTCTTGCTTGACGATGACGCTTTTCACCTGGCAGTCGGATTCCAGAGCCGAATCCTCTCCCTCCTCTTCCCGTTTCACCTCCACCCCGGGCCACGTTTCAAAGCCGCCGTCTTCCCCCGCTTCCCGTTTCACGCGAGGTGGCCGGCTCTTTGCTTCCGCCTCCTCCTCCTCCTCCTCTGTCTCCTCCTCCTCCGTCTCCTCCTCCTCAGTCTCCTCCTCCTCAGTCTCCTCCTCCTCAGTCTCCTCCTCCTCCTCCTCCACCCCGACCACCACCACCGCCGCCGCCGCCGCCTCGTCCTCCCGCACGTGAGTCTTCCGGTGCGCGTTGCGCGCCGACGAGCGGGCGAACGCCTTGCCGCAGCGCTCGCACGCGAAGGGCCTCTCGCCCGTGTGCGTCCTCGCGTGTACGCTCAGGTGGGAGGCCTGCGAGAAGGCGCGGCCGCAGCGGCCGCACGCGAAGGGCCTCTCGCCCGTGTGCGTCCTCAGGTGGTTCGCGAAGTGCGAGGAGCGCGCGAACGCCCGGCCGCAGCGCTCGCAGCGAAAGGGCCGGTCGCCCGCGTGAGTCCTCGCGTGGTTGCGCGCGTTGGAGGCCCGGGCGAACGACCGGCCGCAGACCCCGCAGCGGAAGGGCCTCTCGCCCGTGTGGACCCGCGCGTGGATGCGCAGGGCGGACGCCACGGGGAACGCCTTGCCGCAGACGTCGCAGCGGAAGGGCCTCTCGCCCGTGTGGACCCGCGCGTGGATGCGCAGGGTCGAGGAGACGGCGAACGATTTGGGGCAGAGGTCGCACGCGAAGGGCCTCTCGCCCGTGTGGGTCCTCTCGTGGCTGCGGAGGGCCGACGGCTGCGTGAACCGCCTGTCGCACACGGGGCACGCGAACGGCCTCTCGCCCGTGTGGGTCCTGCGGTGCTTCTCCATGTGTCCCGCGCGGTCCGTGACGTAGGGGCAGTGGTCGCACTCGTGACGGTTGCCCGGGGGCCGCCCGGCAGGCCTCCGCTCCATGCCCGTCGGGTTTGGCGCTACCTGGACGGAGGCAGGATGGGAAAACGGTGGCAAAAAGCTACTTTTGTTTTTTGTTTTCTTCTTTCTTTCTTTCTTTATCCGTAGCGCTTTCTCAGTCGTCGTGACTGGAAGGCAAGAGCCGGTCCCAACCGGGCCTGCTGAATGCCGCGGAGACTCAGGTGGCACCTGTCCAGCTCCCGACAAGAGGAGTGGCAGCCTCTCCTCTGCTGTGAGTGTTCGGGACATTCCACGTTGGGTCCCAACAGTGGCTTTTTGCCGTTTCTGGATGGAAAACCGAGGGTGAGAGGATTCAGTCTCCTGGTTCCGCCAAATGGGGGTTTGGCAAGTATACGTCATGGACGCCCGTCCCCCCCGGGGCCTCCGGCACAAGCTTTGCCAGATATTTATCCCGCGTTTGTGTGGTAATTGCATTGAAGGTTGGAGGGGTTACCAGCCCCCTCGCACCCGTCCAGAGCCACCATTGGCCAACTGTTGTGGCCACAAGTGCCAAGAAGGGGGAGAGCCCATTTTCAAATTGGCTGCCCTCCCCATGGCATTGCTCAACACAGCGATACCATCGGTCCATCTCTTCTCACCCAGTCACTCACTCGCACACTTACTCACCTACTAAACTCACCAATTCACCCACCCACTCACAGACTAACCCAGTCACACATCAGTTATTCTCTTCTCCAGCCCATGCTGCGCTCGTTTAGCCGCCTCTATCAGTCACTCAGTCACCCATTCACCCACCCACTCATTCACCCAACCACACTCACCCACCCACTTATTCACCCACCCACTCACACACTCACCTAACCAACACACACCTCACCCACTCACCTCATCCACTCCCCTCAACCACTCCCCTCAACCACTCACCTAACCTCACCCACTCACCCACACACTCACCTCACCCACTCACTCACCTCACCAACACACTCAACCATTTACTCATTCACTCACTCACCCATCGCAACCACTCATCCACCCACCCACTCAGCTACCTGCTCACCTCAACCACTCAATCACACACTCACCTCACCCACTCATCTCACCTCACCCACACATTTACCTCACCCACCCACTCACCCACCCACTCACGCACTCACAACACCCACCAACCCATTCACCCAACCACACTCACCCACATTCGCATCGGTCTATCTCTTCTCCAAGCAGTACCACTCACCCATCCACCCACTCACTCACACACCTCACCCACCCACTCACCTCAACCACTCAATTCACCCACCCACTCACTCACCCACTCACCCACACACTCATCCACTCACCCACCCACTCACCCACACACTCACGCACCCATTCACCCACACTCACTCACACTCACTCACCCACACACTCACTCACTCACTCACCCACACACTCACTCACCCACCCACTCACTCACACACTCACTCAACCACTAACCCACACACTCACTCACCCACACACTCACTCACTCACTCACCCATTCACCCACACACTCACTCACCCATTCACCCACACACTCACGCACCCACTCACCCACACTCACTCACCCACCCACACACTCACCCACACACTCACTCACCCACACACTCAACTCACTCACCCACTCACTCACCCACACACTCATTCACCCACTCACTGACCCACACACTCATCCACTCACCCACCCACTCACCCACACACTCACCCACACACTCACGCACCCACTCACCCACACTCACTCACCCACCCACACACTCACTCACCCACACACTCACTCACCCACCCACTCACCCACACACTCACTCATCCACTCACTCACCCACACACTCACCCACACACTCACTAACCCACTCACTCACTCACTCACCCACCCACTCACTCACCCACACACACTCACCCACCCACACACTCACCCACTCACTCACCCACATCCACTCACTCACCCACACACTCACTCACCCACTCACTCACTCACCCAGACACTCACTCACCCACCCACTCACTCACCCAGACACTCACTCACCCACTAACCCACACTCACTCACCCACTAACCCACACACTCACTCACCCACACACTCACTCACCCACACACTCACTCACCCACACACTCACTCACCCACCCACACACTCACTCACTCACCCACTCACCCACTCACCCACACACTCACCCACACACTCACCCACACACTCACTCACTAACCCACTCACTCACCCACCCACTCACTCACCCACCCACATCCACTCACTCACCCACATCCACTCACTCATCCACTCACTCACCCACATCCACTCACTCACCGACCCACTCACTCACCCACTCACTCACCCACACACTCACTCACCCACACACTCACTCACCCACACACTCACTCACCCACACACTCACTCACCCACACACTCACTCACTCACCCACACACTCACCCAGACACTCACTCACCTACACACTCACTCATCCACTAACCAACACACTCACTCACCCACTCACTCACCCAGACACTCAACCATTTACAGCCAACCGTGCTAATCGGAGGCGCGGGAGGACTACTAACAAACAAGCATTTCTCAATAAACGAGTTTTTCAATCTACATTATGATCTTGACTGCAGGAATCCATACTCTCTGGTTCTTTCGGTAAAGTCAAGGCATTACGATTATTTAAAAGTGCACCATAGCTCCTAGTGGGTTCCTAATATCGAAATCTAAACCATTGCTCATAAGCAATGGGCGTACACAAATGCGGACTGCGTATTCCAATCGGCCCCGCTCATCCGCACTATGTATTCAAACCGCCCGTACCTATATGCGCTACGTATTCTAAAAGCAATCGCTTATCCCGACTACGAAATACATCGCGATTACTACCGGGCCAAGGGGGGGCGTGGGGTGGCCCACGCCCGCGTCGGCCCCCCGGGGGATAAATCAAGGCAAGACCGAGGCTCGGGCCTATAAGCCCCTCGGTCTCCGCGATTCACGGTTGGACTCCCTCGGCCCGCCTCGGTTCGCCTTAGCCTCCCGGGGGAGAAATCTAGGCAAGACCGAGGCTCGGGCCTATAAGCCCCTCGGTCTCTGCGATTCACGGTGGGACTCCCTCGGCCCTCCTCGGTTCGCCTTAACCTCCCGGGGGAGAAATCTAGGCAAGACCGAGGCTCGGGCCTATAAGCCCCTCGGTCCCTGCAATTCACGGTGGGACTCCCTCGGCCCGCCTCGGTTCGCTTTAACTTCCCGGGGGAGAAATCTAGGCAAGACCGAGGCTCGGGCCTATAAGCCCCTCGGTCTCCGCGATTCACGGCGGGACTCCCTCGGCCCGCCTCGGTTCGCCTTAGCCTCCCGGGGGAGAAATCTAGGCAAGACCGAGGCTCGGGCCTATAAGCCCCTCGGTCTCCGCGATTCACGGTGGGACTCCCTCGGCCCGCCTCGGTTCGCCTTAGCCTCCCGGGGGAGAAATCTAGGCAAGACCGAGGCTCGGGCCTATAAGCCCCTCGGTCTCCTGCGATTCACGGTGGGACTCACTCGGCCCGCCTCGGTTCGCCTTAGCCTCCCGGGGGAGAAATCTAGGCAAGACCGAGGCTCGGGCCTATAAGCCCCTCGGTCTCCGCGATTCACGGTGGGACTCCCTCGGCCCGCCTCGGTTCGCGTTAGCCTCCCGGGGGAGAAATCTATGCAAGACCGAGGCTCGGGCCTATAAGCCCCTCGGTCTCCGCGATTCAGGGAGCCATAAGCAGTTGGGCGAAGACGGGAGGCCGTGAAAAAAACCCTCCCCACCTCGGGTGAGTTACTTGTTTGTTTGAGTTACAAAAAGGCGATCGCTAAATTAATCGAGACGGAGGTTTTTTAAAAAAATACTCACGGGTCCACAGAGCCAAGAACCCAGCCAAAAATAGATGCCAAATTTATAAGTGGGAGGTCGGAATCGTTTGTATCGATTCGCGAACCGATTTCTCCGCCATACGAGTCTGCAGAGAATTGCGGGAAATCGATTCTGTCGAGTTAAACTATACAAAGTTATGGAATCGATGCTCGCGACGATAGCAGCAACAACAAAGGAGATTTACTCTAGATGACGATTATTCGAATCGATTCCCCCTGGTGAGGTGGGTGGGGGTTGGGGTGGGGGGGAGGTGAAGGTGGGGGGGGTCAAGGTGGGGGGGGTGAAGGTGGGGGGGAGGTGAAGGTGGGGGGGGTGAAGGTGGGGGGGTGAAGGTGGGGGGGAGGTGAAGGTGGGGGGGGTGAAGGTGGGGGGGGTGAAGGTGGGGGGGTGAAGGTGGGGGGGGGAGGTGGGGGGGAGGTGAAGGTGGGGGAAGTGAAGGTGGGGGGGGGTGAAGGTGGGGGGGTGAAGGTGGTGGGGGTGAAGGTGGGGGGGGTTGAAGGTGGGGGGGTGAAGGTGGGGGGGAGGTGAAGGTGGGGGGGAGGTGAAGGTGGGGGGGTGAAGGTGGTGGGGGTGAAGGTGGGGGGGGTTGAAGGTGGGGGGGAGGTGAAGGTGGGGGGGTGAAGGTGGTGGGGGTGAAGGTGGGGGGGTTGAAGGTGGGGGGGAGGTGAAGGTGGGGGGTGAAGGTGGTGGGGGAGGTCAAGGTGGGGGGGGAGGTCAAGGTGGGGGGAGGTGAAGGTGGGGGGGGGTGAAGGTGGAGTTGTGAAGGTGGGAGGTGAAGGTGGGGGGGGTGAAGGTGGGGGGGTGAAGGTGGTGGGGGTGAAGGTGGGGGGGGTTGAAGGTGGGGGGGAGGTGAAGGTGGGGGGTGAAGGTGGTGGGGGAGGTCAAGGTGGGGGGGGAGGTCAAGGTGGGGGGAGGTGAAGGTGGGGGGGGGTGAAGGTGGAGTTGTGAAGGTGGGAGGTGAAGGTGGGGGGGGTGAAGGTGGGGGGGTGAAGGTGGTGGGGGTGAAGGTGGGGGGGGTTGAAGGTGGGGGGGAGGTGAAGGTGGGGGGGTGAAGGTGGTGGGGGTCAAGGTGGGGGGGGTTGAAGGTGGGGGGGAGGTGAAGGTGGGGGGGTGAAGGTGGTGGGGGAGGTCAAGGTGGGGGGGAGGTGAAGGTGGGGGGGGGTGAAGGTGGAGTTGTGAAGGTGAAGGTGGGGGAGGTGAAGGTGGGGGGGTGAAGGTGGGGGGGGTGAAGGTGGGGGGGTAAAGGTGGGGGGGAGGTGGGGGGAGGTGAAGGTGGGGGGAGTGAAGGTGGGGGGGGTGAAGGTGGGGGGAGGTCAAGGTGGGGGAGGTCAAGGTGGGGGGTGAAGGTGGGGGGAGGCCAAGGTGGGGGGGGTGAAGGTGGGGGGAGGTCAAGGTGGGGGGTGAAGGTGGGGGGAGGTCAAGGTGGGGGGAGGTCAAGGTGGGGGGTGAAGGTGGGGGGTGAAGGTGGGGGGTGAAGGTGGGGGGGGGTGAAGGTGGGGGGAGGTCAAGGTGGGGGGAGGTCAAGGTGGGGGGTGAAGGGGGGGGAGGCCAAGGTGGGGGGAGGTGAAGGTGGGGGGAGGTCAAGGTGGGGGGGTGAAGGTGGGAGGGGGGGGTGAAGGTGGGGGGAGGTCAAGGTGGGGGTGTGAAGGTGGGGGGAGGTCAAGGTGGGGGGAGGTCAAGGTGGGGGGTGAAGGGGGGGAGGCCAAGGTGGGGGGAGGTCAAGGTGGGGGGAGGTCAAGGTGGGGGGGTGAAGGTGGGGGGGGGGTGAAGGTGGGGGGAGGTCAAGGTGGGGGGTAAAGGTGGGGGGAGGTCAAGGTGGGGGGAGGTCAAGGTGGGGGGTGAAGGGGGGGGGAGGTCAAGGTGGGGGGAGGTGAAGGTGGGGGGAGGTCAAGGTGGGGGGAGGTCAAGGTGGGGGGGGGTGAAGGTGGGGGGGGTGAAGGTGGGGGGGGTGAAGGTGGGGGGAGGTCAAGGTGGGGGGAGGTCAAGGTGGGGGGTGAAGGGGGGGGGAGGCCAAGGTGGGGGGAGGTGAAGGTGGGGGGAGGTCAAGGTGGGGGGGGTGAAGGTGGGGGGGGTGAAGGTGGGGGGTGAAGGTGGGGGGAGGTCAAGGTGGGGGGTGAAGGTGGGGGGAGGTCAAGGTGGGGGGAGGTCAAGGTGGGGGGTGAAGGTGGGGGGAGGCCAAGGTGGGGGGAGGTCAAGGTGGGGGGAGGTCAAGGTGGGGGGGGTGAAGGTGGGGGGGGTGAAGGTGGGGGGAGGGTCAAGGTGGGGGGTGAAGGTGGGGGGAGGTCAAGGTGGGGGGTGAATGTGGGGGGAGGTCAAGGTGGGGGGAGGTCAAGGTGGGGGGTGAAGGGGGGGGGAGGCCAAGGTGGGGGAGGTGAAGGTGGGGGGAGGTCAAGGTGGGGGGGGTGAAGGTGGGTGGGGTGAAGGTGGGGGGAGGTCAAGGTGGGGGGTGAAGGGGGGGGAGGCCAAGGTGGGGGGAGGTGAAGGTGGGGGGAGGTCAAGGTGGGGGGGAGGTCAAGGTGGGGGGGGTGAAGGTGGGGGGAGGTCAAGGTGGGGGGAGGTCAAGGTGGGGGGAGGTCAAGGTGGGGGGTGAAGGGGGGGGGAGGCCAAGGTGGGGGGAGGTGAAGGTGGGGGGAGGTCAAGGTGGGGGGTGAAGGGGGGGGAGGCCAAGGTGGGGGGAGGTGAAGGTGGGGGGGAGGTCAAGGTGGGGGGGGAGGTGAAGGTGGGGGGGGGTGAAGGTGGGGGGAGGTCAAGGTGGGGGGGAGGTCAAGGTGGGGGGAGGTCAAGGTGGGGGGTGAAGGTGGGGGGGTGAAGGTGGGGGGTAGTTGTATTTATAGGACTCTGGACGCGTGAATGTTGATTGACACCTGTTTTCTTGCAGGCGTCTCTAAAGTTTGACTTAAAACTTTCGTGACTGCCGGAATTCTTGGTTCTGTCGGTAACGTCACGTAGATAGAAGCTAAAAATCAATAAATGAAGGCAATTTATTTCGTAAATGTACTTAACGTTTTATTGTATTTACTATCTACGTGATTTTTAACCGAACGAACAAGGATTAGGCGTTCTATAATTTTCACCATCCTGCATTGCGTTCCGTCATTCACACTTATTGGTGCAATGTGACGCAGTAAACATCGCCACTGGGGAGAGACAAAGGCGGCCGGGCGGGCAAGGTGCTGGCCAACCACTCCCTCTGTGTGTGCCAAAGAACAGCACTTGCCCCTACAGCCCTGCCACAGGCTACCTGGGGGAGCTTTGTCTCTGTGTTTTCTCTACTAGAGGCTACCTGGGGGATCTTTGTCTCTGTGTCTCCTCTACTTGCTACTAACAGCACTTGCCCCTACAGCCCTGCTAGAGGCTACCTGGGGGAGCTTTGTCTCTGTGTCTCCTCTACTGGCTACTAACAGCACTTGTCCTTACAGCCCTGCTAGACGCTACCTGGGGAATCTTTGTCTCTGTGTCTCCTCTACTTGTTACTAACAGCACTTGCCCCTACAACCCTGCTAGAGGCTACCTGGGGGAGCTTTGTCTCTGTGTCTCCTCTACTTGCTACTTCTAACAGCACTTGCCCCTGCAGCCCTGCTAGAGGCTACCTGGGGGATCTTCATCTCTGTGTCTCCTCTACTGGCTACTAACAGCACTTGCCCCTACAGCCCTGCTAGAGGCTACCTGGGGGATCTTTGTCTCTGTGTCTCCTCTACTGGCTACTAACAGCACTTGCCCCTGCAGCCCTGCTAGAGGCTACCTGGGGGATCTTTGTCTCTGTGTTTACTCTACTGGCTACTAACAGCACTTGCCCCTACAGCCCTGCTAGAGGCTACCTGGGGGAGCTTTGTCTCTGTGTCTCCTCTACTGGCAACTAACAGCACTTGCCCCTACAGCCCTGCTAGAGGCTACCTGGGGGATCTTTGTATCTGTGTCTCCTCTACTTGCTACTAACAGCACTTGTCCTTACAGCCCTGCTAGACGCTACCTGGGGAATCTTTGTCTCTGTGTCTCCTCTACTTGTTACTAACAGCACTTGCCCCTACAACCCTGCTAGAGGCTACCTGGGGGAGCTTTGTCTCTGTGTCTCCTCTACTTGCTACTTCTAACAGCATTATGTGTGATGAGTCTGTGAGTCTATGTGTGATGAGTCTATGTGTGGTGGGTCTATGAGTCTATGTGTGATGAGTCTATGGGTCTATCTGTGATGAGACTATGTGTGGTGTGTCTATGGGTCTATGTTTGGTGACTCTATGGGTCTATGTGTGGTGAGTCTATGTGTGATGAGTCTATGAGTCTATGTTTGGTGAGTCTATGAGTCTATGTGTGGTGAGTCTATGAGTCGTGCGTGGTGAGTCTGTGTGGTGAGTCTATGTGTGGTGAGTCTATGAGTCTATGTGTGGTGAGTCTTTGAGTCTATGTGTGGTGAGTCTATGAGTCGTGTGTGGTGAGTCTATGTGTGGTGAGTCAATGAGTCTATGTGTGGTGAGTCTATGAGTCGTGTGTGGTGAGTCTTTGTGTGGTGAGTCTATGTGTGGTGAGTCTATGAGTCTATGTGTGGTGAGTCTATGAGTCTATGTGTGGTGAGTCTATGAGTCGTGTGTGGTGAGTCTATGTGTGCTGAGTCTATGAGTCTATGTGTGGTGAGTCTATGCGTCTATGTGTGGTGAGTCTATGGGTCTATGTGTGGTGAGTCTACGTGTGGTGAGTCTATGGGTCTATGTGCGGTGAGTCTATGAGTCTATGTGTGATGAGTCTATGAGTCTATGTGTGATGAGTCTATAAGTCTATGTGTGGTGAGTCTATGTGTGGTGAGTCTATGGGTCTATGTGTGGTGAGTCTATGGGTCTATGTGTGATGAGTCTATGAGTCTATGTGTGATGAGTCTATGAGTCTATGTGTGATGAGTCTATTTGTCTATGTGTTGTGAGTCTATGTGTGGTGGGTCTATGAGTCTATGTGTGATGAGTCTATGGGTCTATGTGTGATGAGACTATGTGTGGTGAGTCTATGGGTCTATGTTTGGTGACTCTATGAGTCTCTGTGTGATGAGACTATGTGTGGTGAGTCTATGAGTCTATGTGTGATGAGTCTGTGAGTCTATGTGTGATGAGTCTATGTGTGGTGGGTCTATGAGTCTATGTGTGATGAGTCTATAGGTCTATCTGTGATGAGACTATGTGTGGTGTGTCTATGGGTCTATGTTTGGTGACTCTATGGGTCTATGTGTGGTGAGTCTATGTGTGATGAGTCTATGAGTCTATGTTTGGTGAGTCTATGAGTCTATGTGTGGTGAGTCTATGAGTCGTGTGTGGTGAGTCTATGTGTGGTGAGTCTATGTGTGGTGAGTCTATGAGTCTATGTGTGGTGAGTCTTTGAGTCTATGTGTGGTGAGTCTATGAGTCGTGTGTGGTGAGTCTATGTGTGGTGAGTCAATGAGTCTATGTGTGGTGAGTCTATGAGTCGTGTGTGGTGAGTCTTTGTGTGGTGAGTCTATGTGTGGTGAGTCTATGAGTCTATGTGTGGTGAGTCTATGAGTCTATGTGTGGTGAGTCTATGAGTCGTGTGTGGTGAGTCTATGTGTGCTGAGTCTATGAGTCTATGTGTGGTGAGTCTATGCGTCTATGTGTGGTGAGTCTATGGGTCTATGTGTGGTGAGTCTACGTGTGGTGAGTCTATGGGTCTATGTGCGGTGAGTCTATGAGTCTATGTGTGATGAGTCTATGAGTCTATGTGTGATGAGTCTATAAGTCTATGTGTGGTGAGTCTATGTGTGGTGAGTCTATGGGTCTATGTGTGGTGAGTCTATGGGTCTATGTGTGATGAGTCTATGAGTCTATGTGTGATGAGTCTATGAGTCTATGTGTGATAAGTCTATTTGTCTATGAGTGATGAGTCTATGAGTCTATGTGTGGTGAGTCTATGGGTCTATGTGTGGTGAGTCTATGGGTCTGTGTGTGTTGAGTCTATGTGTGATGAGTCTATGAGTCTATGTGTGATGAGTCTATGAGTCTATGTGTGATGAGTCTATGTGTGGTGAGTCTATGAGTCTATGCGTGATGAGTCTATGAGTCTATGTGTGGTGAGTCTATGGGTCTGTGTGTGTTGAGTCTATGTGTGATGAGTCTATGAGTCTATGTGTGATGAGTCTATGAGTCTATGTGTGATGAGTCTATGTGTGGTGAGTCTATGAGTCTATGTGTGATGAGTCTATAAGTCTATGTGTGGTGAGTCTATGTGTGGTGAGTCTATGGGTCTATGTGTGGTGAGTCTATGGGTCTATGTGTGATGAGTCTATGAGTCTATGTGTGATGAGTCTATGAGTCTATGTGTGATGAGTCTATTTGTCTATGAGTGATGAGTCTATGAGTCTATGTGTGGTGAGTCTCTGGGTCTATGTGTGGTGAGTCTATGGGTCTATGTGTGTTGAGTCTATGTGTGATGAGTCTATGAGTCTATGTGTGATGAGTCGATGAGTCTATGTGTGATGAGTCTATGTGTGGTGAGTCTATGAGTCTATGTGTGATGAGTCTATGAGTCTATGTGTGGTGAGTCTTTGAGTCTATGTTTAATGAGTCTATGAGTCTATGTGTGATGAGTCTATGGGTCTATGTGTGGTGAGTCTATGGGTCTATGTGTGATGATTCTATGTGTGGTGAGTCTATGGGTCTATGTGTGGTGAGTCTATGGGTCTATGTGTGGTGAGTCTATGGGTCTATGTGTGGTGAGTCTATGGGTCTATGTGTGA
>NW_022639097.1:90080-132062 GCF_010993605.1 Petromyzon marinus | reverse complement strand
GAGCTCTACACGATGCGCTGATCAAAGTTTAAAAATGTTGTTTATGACTACGGCATTCGTCCTCGCTGAGCTTGGATGACATGACAGCAGCATGATCCGCACCAGGTGGGTTGTGGCGTTTATGTGCGCGGTGGGACGGAGTCACCAAAAATAATTTTATTACGATTTTGACCCCGGGGTCTCGCCATAAAGTTCAAATGTCCAGGTGGATTGAGAGGCCGCAATAATTTTTCTATGAGGTGTTCCATAGGAAGGAGTTGCACCACACCAATGCGGATGCTTTATCGCGTCTGCCCGAGGCAAGTACTTTTGCATGTGCTAAGGGCTCGCCTAGGTGTAAACCACTCTCACCTGATGCGGCGTGCCTCACAGCACCTGTGCACATGCGGGAAGGCAAACCAGACCCTCCCCTGGCCGATCGTGATTTAGGACGAGATCAAGAGAAATGGCGTCGATTACAAAGGGAAGATGAGACCCATGATTTCATTCGAGCCATAGCTAAATCCAGCCCAGAACAGGACAGGCCTCCAACAGCTTTGACATTCTTAGATTACAAAGGGCTGTTGATTCTTTGGGAGATCGACACACAGTCCTACTGTGTCGTCGTGCCAACCTCCATACGCAAAAATTGGTGGTGGAGGTGCATGGCCGCTGCCTCCTGCATTTGGGGGAGCTGAAAACACTTTACACCATTAAAACATTATTTCTGGCCGGGCATGATGGCAGATATTCGTACATGGACGGCCTCATGCATAGAATGTGCACGGTGGAAACCACCAGCGTCCCCGGTCAAAGTTCCCCTACGGTCAATCGAGGTTTAGCAGGTCAATGAGTTGGTGGCCCTGGATATATTGAGACCCCTACCTCCTACCGATAGAGATCACAAATATCTGCTAGTAGGAGTTGAGTATTTCACGCGATGGCTGGTAGCATGGCCCCTGGAAGATCAAACTGCTCAGTCAATAGCCAAAGCTTTTGTTCAGGGATATGTTATGGACAAAGGTGACCCTGAAAAACTTCTAACAAACAAGGGTAGACATTTTTCCTCAACTGATACAGGAAGTGTGCGACATCCTAGGCACTAAGAAAGTGCGCACTTCTCCATACCACCCACAAACTGATGGGATGGTGGAACAACTAAATCGCACTATCACTTCCATGCTGTCAGATGCTCAATGAGTCTCAGACAGACTGGGAATTACACAGAGGCAGGGTCCTGGCAGCATACTGGTTAGCCCCACATGCATCGACGGGATACTCCCCATTTTATTCAATGTATAGTAGGGAGCCTGACCCTCCTATCGAGCGCCAGCCTTGACCTCCCAGCTGGGGCTGCAAAATGGCCAATAGCGGTGTGACGTGTCATGCAGCAGTGGGAGACAGTGAGGGAGGCGGCACAAACTGCAGTGGCTTCTGCCCATTACGCGAATGAACGGGTCAGGCAAAAGGGAGTGATGCCCCTGCCTTTAAAAGTGGGAGAGCGTGGCTACACTGTCCACTGGTCCCCTTAGTGACCTCGCCAAAAATACACCATCCGTGGCAGGGCCCTGTAAATGTGGAGATTCTCAGGCACCAATTTGTATGTATGGGTCCAATTGGAACGCCAGTGATGGTGTGTGGACCCCGCCAGTCTAAAGCCGGACCGGTCAAAGCCTTACCACAGACGTGCCACTACACTCGGAAGAATACCCACAACACTCACCAAAACCGGGTTATTGTGAACACCTGCACTTTCACCCCTTCACTCACCTTTAACATCACTGCCGAGGTCAGGGAAGTCACTTGCCGCAATGAACCAACCTCAAGAAGGTTGCCTTCCTTGCCCAGGGCCGCCCGTGACCAAGGAGGTAAAACAGCATCCGACTGAGTTGCAGGCCCGGTGACCCAGACACGGGCCCCTGTGATGCAAGACCACGGGACTGCAGATAGAAACGACATTGTCGTTTTTCACATCGGAGGATGTTCATCAGTTGTTTGCATGTCGTGGTTGGGGGGTCCGATTGACCCCTTGTGTGTACCGTCTTGTCTTACAGTTATTTGTTTGTTGCTATCTTAGATTCTGTTCTGTATACAGGTGTTGTGCGGTGCAGGACGACTCGTAGACTGAACTCTTAGTAAGGGCTTGCGCCGGTTTATTAACAGGGGTAACAAAACACACCAGTGGTAGGTGTTCCTACACTTGGTTCTTCAGGCGGACCTCAGGCTCTATCTATTCCTAGCCTGGGCTATCTTTTGGGATCTCTCACTCGAGTCAGGAAGGGGGCTCATCCAACACCGCCCGACCGAGGAGAGCAGCACCCCACGTAAACTTAGCCGGCTCTTGCAGACTTCTCTGAGCCCTAACCCTGGCTATATCTTCGGCTGGGGATCAGCCAACACTGTCCGGTCATGAGCAGGAGAGACCTTTTCAGATGCTCACCATCCAGGGCTCCCACAATGACCCTGCTTTCATCACGAGGTCCCCCTTAAGTATATCCCGTGACATGATGTCATCGTGCCTCACAGCCCTCATGACGTCATGTCGTCATACTACTCCTGTACATTACCCCCCCCGTGAAAAAAATCAGCCGTCCTGGCTGTCAACTATACGAAAGCAGAGCCCCATCCAACCCGGTGAGCAGGCATCAACCAATAACAACAATAACAACAATGTGAAAGCAAGTGTGAAGGCGGAACCGCCTGCGGGGGAACCAAAGGTGAATGTTAAGGCAGAATGACAAATTAGGAAGGCCGGTCATCTCACGAAGCAATGCGCCGATTACGATGGCGACGGCTGGAACCCGATGACAATGGGCCCAGACGGAGGCGGTCTGTGGAACCGAATGCTCCTTGAGCGCGTCTGAGCCGCCGGTCCGCTCCCACATGCGGTGTCGGTCGTCGGGGCAGGCGGAGCATCAGCCGGCGACAGGCCCGTCGCCGGGGCTCCAACAGGAAGAGGCGGTGCCTCCAGAGCTACTCGGGGAGGTTCTGTGAGTGCACAGACAGAGTGTTTAACTTGTGCATCATCCTGGCCCGCTCAGGAAATGGAGATGAATCAACAGGGCTAGGTGGCACATCTTTTTTCAGCCGAGATGGGTGGACAATCCAGTGCCGGCGACCTCCAAACCTCAACAGGGCCCTGCCAAGGGCGATGTAATTTTTGGGAAGTTCCAACAGGCACTTGGGGACAATGAAGCCATGCTTTTTACCCTTTTTCCCACGGAAGCCCGGAGCCCTGATGCTTCGGAAAGCGCTCGTTAGCCGCTTGCCGGCTGGCCGAATTATCAACGGCCGCCTGCCGTGCCTCCCGCAGTCTTTCAAGTGCGGCTTTCATTGGAGCGGGCACTGTGGATCCCTTCTTCGAGAATCCCAGGTCCATTTGTACCTGAATCGGGGGTTCTGAATCTCGACCGTGCAAACATGATGCCTTGAATAAAGGTGTCAGTTTTTGTGCCAGTTAAAAGGGTAAAACCTATTACTATATCTTGTTACTGGCAAAGGAGGTCTCATAATGTAAATGCTCACCCCGAGCCCTCAATACTCTGATAGTGTGCTGTTTTTGAGTTGTACGCCTTTTGGCGTCTTCTGGTCCAACACCAGTGGAGACTAGGCTCTAAGAAAAGCCGTCTCGGGTGTGGACCAATCAAATTCAAGGACAGTGCATATTATTATCAGAGTTGTCTCTTTTGTTTGCATTTTGACTGCTTGTGTTGTGGTTATTGCAAACATGATGCCTTGAATAAAGGTGTCAGTTTTTGTACCAGTTAAAAGGGTAAAACCTATTACTATTAACTAAAAAGGCGAGAAACCCGTTGAGGCATGAGGGGGCAGCCTGTACGCTGCTTGGACCCCCGGAATGAAGAAGTCCCAGTCCGACTGGGACGTGCTCACATGGTGGCACATGGACGTGAGGGTGTGGTTCAATCGTTCGACCATCCCATCGGACTGAGGGTGATAGGGCGAGGCGTGACTTTTCTTGGTGCCAAGGTCACAGACCTCCTTGAGCAGTCGTGAAGAGATATTACGGCCCTGGTAGGTTAACAGTTCGGGAGCACCCTTGTTGAGAACGTAACCCTGCACAAACACCTCGGTGATGGACGAGCCCGTTTGGTCCACCAAAGGCTACGCCATAGGCCAACGTGTGAGGTATTCAACACCCACCAAGAAGTACTTGTGGCCCTGTTGGGATGTTGAGAATGGGCCCAAAATGTCGAGTTCCACGAGCTTATTAACACGAGAAACCCGGATGGACTGCAGCGGGGCCCAATCACGGCCAACTGGGGCCTTCCGCCGCGCACAATCGTAGCAACCTTTCAACAGGAGTGCCACGTCGCTCTCCACACCTGGCCAGTAGTAATTTTGCTTTAGCATTCAAATAAGTCTAATGGTAACCAAGGTGCATGAGTTTCTCGTGAATGGCTCAGGTCAATTATCCTCGCAGCGCAGTGGGCACGACTACACAATATCGCTCCAGTTCTGTATCCCAATGCATAAGGAGGCCGTTGTGCACAGCGACGACCGGAGTGGCTGACGGAGCTGAACTCCGGGCGCTCAGCCCAACACGGCGTCACCGCCTCAGCAGAGAGGAGTCCTCCATCTGCAATTTAGCCCAATCATCCCGAGGGAGACCCAGGCCAAAATCAGCAGGCAACAACACACCTGGAGGGGGGGCCGTGTCGGCCATTGTGATCAACTTAGCCGTGGTGTCAACTGGGGCCCTGCAGCGACTCGAACCCATGGTACACGCGCACCCGCCCTCCATAGGCAACCTGGACAGCCCATCAGCATTTCCATGCTGTGCCCCCTTCCTGTTGATGATGTCAAAGGTGTACTCCTGCAGCACCTCGAGCCAGTGGGACAGCTGACCCGAGGGCTGATCGATCCGCAATGAATATTGCAGGGCCGCATGGTCAGTCCGCACAGTGAACTGCCTGCCATACAAATAGGGCCTATACAGTTGTACAAATAACACAATGGCCAGCAGCTCCCTCCGAGTCACACAATACCTATGTTCAGCGGGGGACAAAACGCGACTGCCATACGCGACGACTTTTTCCACACCATTGACCACCTGTGCCAGGACAGCCCCAATGCCTGTGTTGCTGGCGTCAGTGTCAAGTACGAAGGGCATGGAAAAGTCGTAGTACCCCAAGGGCGGCGCATCCGCCAAGGATATTTGAAGTGCTACAAAGGCCGCTTCCTCCTCTTTGCCCCAGCAAAAATTTTGACCCTTCGCAAACAGTGCATGCAGCGGCTTCGCCACCATGGCAAAATCGCACACAAAGCTGCGATAATACGAGGCGAAGCCAACGAAGCTGCACACTTCAGCGACAGATGTGGGAGTCGGCGACGCCCGAATGCAAACTGTCTTTTCAGGATCTGTGGTGACCACCTGACGCACTAACAATATGGCCAAAAATACTTCACCGATGGCTGTAACAAATGGCACTTTTGTGGTTTTAATTTTAAGCCCGCAGCACGTACTTTGACAAAGACCGACTCAAGACGACGCAAGTATTCGTCAAACGTATGGCTGAATGCAATGACGTCGTCCAAGTAAATTAAGCAAGATTCCCATTGCAGACCCGCCAAAACCATCTCCATGAGACGTTGGAAGGTGGTCGGGGCTGAATAGAAGCCCGTAGGAAGCCGATTAAATTAGAACAGCCCCTGGGGTGTGCGGAACGCTGTCTGGGGTCTAGAGGCCTCGTCCAACGGCAATTGCCAGAAGCCTGAGAGCAAGTCTAGGGTCTAAAAGAACCACGCACCCTGAGGGCGTCGAGGGAATCATCCATGCGGGGCAGGGGATAGGCATCAGCCACCGAAACCTTGTTTAATTTCCGGAAATCGACGCAGAAACAGAGACTCCCATGCTGTTTCGTGACTAGCACAATGGGGGCGCCCCAAGGGCTAGTAGAAGGTGAGATAATTTCTGCTGCCAACAACGACCAAATGGACATGATCTTTTTCTTTAGGGCTGAAACGATGCAAATTTAGCCAAATAGGGGGCGAATTTCTTGTGTCTATGCGATGTTCCAATAGGGTCGTACGTCCAATATCGAATTTACTCCGACTAAATACATCGGTGAACCGTTCAATGAGCGCACAGAGCCACTGTTTCTCCTCAGGGGACAATAGAGCATTCTCCTGACACAGCGCATCAATCCAAGACGCGTCAATCTTCCCATCCTGCATCACGCTCGCCACAACTCCCCCAGCCGGCACGGCGTCATTGAGTGGAGGAGCTGGGGTTGCGTGCGCCAAAACGGTGCCAGCCGGAATTATCACCTGTGAAGAGCCTGAATTGAGGATCTGTAAAAAGGGGTCCTGGTCCATTGACACGGCCGTCAGGGCACCCACCAAACAGGACGTCCTCGAAAAGTAATTAGAGGGAGAAAGAAGAATGCTCGTCTCTGATACTTATAGATCTTGAACAAGTCAAGATCTATAAGTACAATGGGGTCATCCTGGATTCAAAACTTAATTTTGAAGATCACATTGATTATATTGGTAAAAAGACAAAAATAATCATTGGTTTTCTGTATCGACACAAGCACTGCTTCCCCCCAATGTTCCGTTTGGAATTGATAAAAGCTACCATACTGCCTCTACTTGACTACTGTGACATCGTTTATAAATCAGCCCCAAGTACTGTACTGAAGAAGCTTGATTCCATCTATCACTCGGCCTTAAGATTTGCATTGAACTGCCCATATAGGACTCACCACTGTGATCTCTACATTGGGTCAAACTCAACATCTCTTAATGTTCGACGGCTTGTGCACCAGATCTTATTTATTCACGATGTACTTACAAAAAAATCTGCAGACTACCTACTGGATCTCCTCTCTGTTTCAAAGAACAAATTTGACCTCAGGTCTTCGCTCATTTACCAGCTTCACATTCCCTATTGCCATACAAAAACCGGAGGAAGGGCCTTTGCTATTGATGCCCCCAGGGTCTGGAATGCTATGCCAATAAACTGCAACTTGAATTACTACCTATGAGATCTTCACTCAAAACTGCTCTAGAGGAGTTGTACACCCCTAGCTGCCACTGCTATTCAGTGGCCTAAAATATGGCTCTAGATTTTGGTGTTATAATTTATTTATGTAGTTTATTGTTAAAAATTCGGTCACAGTCCCTATGATCACTGTTACATTGCATTTATGGCTTTTATTTTGGTGATTTCGAAAACGTTTTTTGTTTTGGCCATGTTTTTGTTTATTGTAGTACGGAGTTAGACTGATGGCCTTAATCTTAGTTGTCTTGTGGTTGTTGTTATTTGACTTGCATCCCACTGGGATTTTTGCACACAGCGTTGGTGTACGGTGCTATTTCAGGAATATTTTGATGTTTTTTTCCTGGATTTTCTGTTTGCACAGTCACGTAATCACTTTAAGATGTTTTTCTTGTTCATGTTTTTGTTTGTTGCGGTTGCACCCGATTCAAGAGCCGAATGGCTCACAGGGCTATACCAAATAAATGAACTATGAACTAACTATGATCTGGTGACTGCAAATCCAGGGGATTGCGCAACCTCAGGCGTACTAAAATTTGTGACCCAAGTGGAATGGTCATAGAATCCCTGGACAAAGCCCATACACTGGCGACAAGGGGGGACAACACGGTGGGAAAATGCAGAAAGTGCAACCGACGGCCGTATGGGATCTCCACACAACCTTGGTCAATGAGAATACGAATGGGCATCTTTGCCAAGAAATCCGTCCCCAAAAGGCATGGCACCGCCAACTCTTTTGAGACGAGAATGGGCCCCTCCAATTCGATATCGCCAATCCTGATCGAGGCGGCAATGTGGCCGAAAATGCCCAAACTACCACCATTGGTGGCAACACAAGTCCCTTGAACTGGCCGTAATGGACCAATGCTATGTGGCAACAACCCGAAAATACATTCGGATATAATAGTGGCCAACGCACCCGTGTCCACCAAAACCCGTACTTCCACTCCCTGGACATAACCAGCGACCGCAGGGGAACCCGCCGTGGCTGCTACAACCCGAGGCGTGAGTGCATTGCATTGATGGACCCACCTAGGCCACCCAGCGAATGGTAACGAACGAGCACGGGGCGAAGCAGAGCACTTAGTGATGGCCGGGTGATCATGAACTATAACCCCGCTAGATGAGTGAGGTGAGGGGAGCGGCCGAGTGATCGATGCCTCGCGACTCGCCTGGGGCCCGGATGATGACGCTGACGTGGAGCCGGAGGATGATGAGGGCCTGCTGAAGGCCCCGGGGGCGTTATGGCAGCCTAACGCGATGTGGCTTTGCTGACCACAGCAGAAGCAGGCAGTGGACGCCGACCCCTGCGAGCGAGGAGCCCTCGTCCGCCACCGTTGCTCTGGCCGGCGGCTCCCGGCACCTCTCCCGCGTTGGTCGCCCGCAATGAAGGCAGCGAAGCCATCCTCCCCCTGTGGCGTGGCAGCCCCCGCGGGCACCGGAACCCCCGTGCACGCCGCCACATTGGGCGACTGGCATAGGGCAAGGTGTGCCTGAATGCCCTGCGCCACTCTCAGAGATGAAATGTCGGCCTCCTTGGCGATTGCAAGAACAACTCCCAGCTCCCGCATAGGGAGAGTAACCGCTCAAGAGTCAGCGAGTCCAGCGCCGATCCATCCATGTTGGGGAAAGCTGCCCGTGCCAGCGCCAGCGAGGAGCTGCAGAAGGTGAGCGGTGTCTCGGCTTCCTCTCACCTCCGCATTCAGAACTTGAGGCGCGCACTGGAAGGCGGCTCGAAGATAGCAGCCATCTGAGCATACGCAGCTGGAAGCGTTGCCCTATCCACCGGTGTAATGGATTTAAACGCCACTAAAGCTCTGTCATCCAGTGCTGTGGGGAGCACTTTGAGAGCCTCGTCCATGGGCCACCCTACTGAAAATTACGCTGCATCAAATCGGTCCTGGAAAGCCATCCTATCGCTGCCTGTCGCAATGAACGGGCGTACGGGAGGCAAGCGACGGAGTTTATGGCCGCCAGACGTAATTACGGGTGAGGGCGCACCCACGCCGCTGCAGGAGCCATAGCAACGCCGGGTTGCCGAGTCACATCGGTAATGGCAGCCGGTTGCGGAGTCGTGGAAAAAATGGTGCCCGGTTGCGGAGACACAGAGAAAATGGCACCCGGTTGCGGTGTCGCTGACAAAATGGTGCCTGAATGCTGCGTCGAATCCCGCGGAACAATGGCACCCAACTCCGGAGTCGTGTCCATTATAGAATTGGCACTAAATACGAACGAGGCAGGAGGCGCAATGGCGGGAATCCGCCGTTCCCGCGCTGAAAAAGTGTCGGGTGCACGCGGCTGGGCTCCCACCTCGACCATCATCGCGACGAGCTGCGCGGCGGACTGTAGAAGTTGTCTGAGCTGGCTCGTGAGGATATGCCAGGTGTTCGGCAGCGGTGAGGAGCCACCCACGGCTGCCTCCTTCTCCTGCTCCGGTTGGCCTGGCTCCACGGGGCGCATCTCCGGGGCCCCGGACTCCGGGGACGTTGCGGGAACATCCTCCATGCCGTCTTCATCGTCGAACCTCACCACAGGTAGGTACTTCCTCTTCACCGCCATTTAACATGGCGGCGAAGGCTGGAGACACTTCTGGCACCAGTTGTTGTGTGGTGCAGGACGACTTGTATACTGAACTCTTAGTAAGGGCTTGCGCCAGTTTATTGACACAGGGGTAACAAAACACACCAGAGGTAGGTGTCCCTACACTCGGTTATTCACGCGGACCTCAGGCTCTATTTATTCCTAGCCTGGGCTATCTCTTGGGCTCTCTCACTCGAGTCGGAATGGGGGCTCATCCAACACCCCACGTAATCTTAGCGGGCTCTTGCATACTTCTCTGAGCCCTACCCCTGGCTATATCTTCGGCTCTCCTGCTCGTAGAACCCGGACAGGGGATCAGTCAACACCGTCCGGTCACGAGCAGGAGAAACCTTGATTTGAAGCTTTCGTGACTGCAGGAATCCATACTCTTTGGTTCTTTCGGGAAAGTCACCTAGGTAGAAAAATAGATCACGACGTTTCGATCGCAACACAAGCAATCGTCATCAGGTGGGACAACCACAGCAAGAAAAAAATACTTTTTTTTTGCTATCGAAACGTCGTGATCTATTATTTTTCTACCTACGTGACTTTACCAAACCAAAGAGTAGGAGAGACCTTCTTCAGACGCTCACCATCCCGGGATACCACAACGACCCCTCTTTCGTCATGGGGTACCCCTAAAGTATATCCCGTTACATGACGTCATTGCTTCTCACAGCGCTCATGACGTCACGTCGTCATACTACTCTACACAGGCATTCCACACCTACACACACAAATGTCCAGGACTCCGGTTGAGTCTAAATTGCTTGTTTATTGACCAACAAAAGTGTTTTTTTTCTGTCAGGGTTCCCCCAAATCCCTTGTATTTGCACGGGTTGTGTTTAGTCGAGGACGACTTTTTCTTCAGAGGGGGGTAATCTAGTGTTGATACGTGATTCGAGGATAGAAATACTCACGCGATCCAAGGGTAGAGTCTCAGGATGATGTTACGAGGAAAGGGAGAGGTGACATCATGGGGAGAGATGGGGCGATTGGGGCGCTTCTGGAGAAGAGCAGGGTGGACGTGTATGGCGTGCACCGGCACAAAGTAAAGAAAAGTGTTGACTCAAGCTTTATCTGGTAGACTCTATAGATGGATTCTAGATTTGAAGCTTTCGTGACTGCAAGGATTCATACTCTTTGGTTTTATTCGGTAAAGTCATGTAGGTAAAATAAAATAAAAGAAAACAATTAAATCACGACGTTTCGGAGGCAACACAAGCTTCCGTCTTCAGGTGGAAGTCAGCAGTAAATCTGTGTTGAGTACACAGCTCTAGACGATCGGGTTTATATATTGTCGCGGCATCTTTTGAGGAAGATCAACATCTCGATGAGCTGTGACTTCTTATCTCGTTGTCTGTTAAAAGCTCTCACAGATAGGTGAAAATCCTCCCCGTAGAAGTTATTAATTCTAGATTTGAAGCTTTCGTGACTGCAAGGATTCATACTCTTTGGTTTTATTCGGTAAAGTCACGTAGGTAAAATAAAATAAAACAATTAAATCACGACGTTTCGGAGGCAACACAAGCTTCCGTCTTCAGGTGGAATAGTCACAGCAGAAAATCTGTGTTTAGTACACAGCTCTGAGACGATCGGGTTTATATAGTCGTGGGATCTTTTGAGGAAGGTCAGCGTCTCGATGAGCTGTGACTTCTTATCTCGCTGTCTGTTAAAAGCTCTAACAGATAGGTGAAAATCCTCCCCGTAGAGGTTATTAATTCTATATTTTAAGCTTTCGTGACTGCAAGGATTCATACTCTTTGGTTTTATTCGGTAAAGTCATGTAGGTAAAATAAAATAAAAGAAAACAATTAAATCACGACGTTTCGGAGGCAACACAAGCTTCCGTCTTCAGGTGGAAGTCAGCAGAAAATCTGTGTTGAGTACACAACTCTGAGACGATCGGGTTTATATATTGTCGCGGCATCTTTTGAGGAAGGTCAGCGTCTCGATGAGCTGTGACCAAAGAGTATGAAACCTTGCAGTCACGAAAGCTTCAAATCTAGAATTAATAACCTCTACGGGGAGGATTTTCACCTATCTGTTAGAGCTTTTAACAGACGAGATAAGAAAAAAATCCAGAAAAACGCATGTCAAAAATGTTATAAATTGATTTGCATTTTAATGAGGGAAATAAATATTTGACCCCCTCTCAATCAGAAAGATTTCTGGCTCACAGGTGTCTTTTATACAGGTAACGAGCTGAGATTAGGAGCACACTCTTAAAGGGAGTGCTCCTAATCTCAGCTTGTTACCTGTATAAAAGACACCTGTCCACAGAAGCAATCAATAAATCAGATTCCAAACTCTCCACCATGGCCAAGACCAAAGAGCTCTCTAAGGATGTCAGGGACAAGATTGTAGACCTACACAAGGCTGGAATGGGCTACAAGACCATTGCCAAGCAGCTTGGTGAGAAGGTGACAATAGTTGGTGCGATTATTTGCAAATGGAACACAAAAGAACTGTCAATCTCCCTCGGCCTGGGGCTCCATGCAAGATTCACCTCATGGAGTTGCAATGATCATGAGAACGGTGAGGAATGAGCCCAGAACTACACGGGAGGATCTTGTCAATGATCTCAAGGCAGCTGGGACCATAGTCACCAAGAAAACAATTGGTAACACACTACGCCGTGAAGGACTGGAATCCTGCAGCGCCCGCAAGGTCACCCTGCTCAAGAAAGCACATATACATGCCCGTCTGAAGTTTGCCAATGATTCAGAGGACAACTGGGTGAAAGTGTTGTGGTCAGATGAGACCAAAATGGAGCTCTTTGGCATCAACTCAACTCGCCGTGTTTGGAGGAGGAATGCTGCCTATGACCCCAAGAACACCATTCCCACCGTCAAACATGGAGGTGGAAACATTATGATTTGGGGGTGTTTTTCTGCTAAGGGGACAGGACAACTTCACCGCATCAAAGGGACGATGGACGGGGCCATGTACCGTCAAATATTGGGTGAGAACCTCCTTCCCTCAGCCAGGGCATTAAAAATGGGTCGTGGATGGGTATTCCAGCATTACAATAACCCAAAACACACGGCCAAGGCAACAAAGGAGTGGCTCAAGAAGAAGCACATTAAGGTCCTGAAGTGGCCTAGCCAGTCTCCAGACCTTAATCCCATAGAAAATCTGTGGAGGGAGTTCTAGTTGCCAAACGTCAGCCTCGAAACCTTAATGACTTGGAGAAGATCTGCAAAGAGAAGTGGGACAAAATCCCTCCTGAGATGTGTTCAAACCTGGTGGCCAACTACAAGAAACGTCTGACCTCTGTGATTGCCAACAAGGGTTTTGCCACCAAGTACTAAGTCATGTTTTGCAGAGGGGTCAAATACATATTTCTCTCATTAAAATGCAAATCAATTTATAAAACATTTTACATGCGTTTTTCTGGATTTTTGGTGTTGTTATTCTGTCTCTCACTGTTCAAATAAACCTGCCTACCATTACAATTATAGACTGATCATTTCTTTGTCAGTGGGCAAACGTACAAAATCAGCAGGGGATCAAATACTTTTTTCCCTCACTGTATACAAACATTAAAAAAATCTGCAACATTTAACATACGTTTATGCGATGTTAAATACATTGACTTAGCATCAAGGAAGAAGACAGCAAAGTAATTAACATCACACCGCAGTCAAATGCACAAATGGTGCACACTACCAGTCTCTATAGAGGATAGCACAAATACCCCACGAACCCACCCTGGACCCCTTCCGGACCAACCCCATACCACTGGAGACAGCCTTGACCAACCCAAAAAATAATCAGAACCTACCCAGAATCCGCTTGGAACCAACCCAGACCCCACCAGACCCACCCAGGATACCCCCCAGGAAACCCCTCGGACCCACCCCGGACCTCCCCTAACCCACCGCTGACCCACACCAAACCCACCGTGGAACCCCGAGGACCCACCCCAGACCTTGCCCAACCCAACCTAGACTGCCCCGGCCAGATACCAGACCCCCCCAACCCCCTGAACCCCCCTGGACCCCACCCGAACCAACCCCAAACACATGCCGGACCCCCGCAGACCCATCCAAAACCTCCCTGGGACCTGCCCAAACCCACCCCAGACCCCACCTAGACCAAACCCGAACTCCCACTGGAGCACCCTGGACCCACCTTGGAGCCCCACCAGACCCACCCTGAACACCCCCCCCCCCCCCAGACCTCCACAAGACCCTCCCCCAGACCAGCTCCGAATCCCCGCCCCACCACACTTGCTGTTCTGCCTTCTAAAGACCATTCAACCTATAATTTATAACACACACAGATGTCTTAATGTACCTCCGATTAGCACGGTTGGCAACATATGGTGAAAAATAAGTTCAACATACATACAACCCACAAACCTCGCTCCCATTCTGTTGGATCACAGGTGCGTCTTACCACCGCCACCATGCCCAATGCACAGTGGTGCCTGCAAAGACCACAACCAGAAAGGATTGACACATTTTCTACAGACCAAACCCAGACAGGCATATTTCTCAGTCAGCGTAGGACCTTCGGTGTATCAATACTGTGCACTAAATTGTAATAAACTTAAACAGAATTCCACCAGATATCGGTACATATTAATTCCTGCCACCTCGACTGTCTTGAGTCGAAACCAGACAAGTGGCAGTCCTACTGCCAGTGTCAACATTTTTATTTATTTAGGGGCTTATGCTGGGTGACAGTCACTCAGTAAAACACGTGCTCCATGAGCGAGCGTCCCTCGCTGTTGTCTCGCCCTTTAGGAAGCTGGGCATCCCCTGCAGTCTCGGCCCAGCCCTCATCATGGTCCAGCCTCCTCAGCGGCATGGGGGCCACGGCAGCGATGATGGCGGTCGCCAGGTCAGAGCAGCTGTGGCGCTCGCACTCCTCTGCAAGGCCCCGCCAGCCGGGCGAGGGGCACACGGCGTCGTGCTCGATGGCTTCTCGGAGACAGTCTAAGGAACAACCGTGGAGTGGTGGTGTCAGCAACACAGTAAGTTGAGGTACAGGTGCACCATTGCAATTGATTGTTTGCAGCACTGCTTGTGGAGGGACCTCCACTCGAGGCAGATCTTGAGAACCTGTCTACAGAGTATTTGGCCTATATTTACCGACGTCATGTAACAATACGGAAATGGCCAATCGACTAACTGTGGTGTACACCTTTTTACGGCAGGGTGACCAAAGGTAAGATCATTTTTAGATAGGAGTGGCCAAAAGTGGGAGAATTTAGATAAAAATTTTCTGCTGCCATGCCAGGGAGAAGGAACAACAGTGTGTTCACCATCACACCATGGTAGCTAATTATCTCAAATTCGACAGTTTCATTTGCAAGACAAAGTCCGTGTTGTAGATGGTGGATCCAGAGCTGCTGGGGAGGACCGTGGTGAAGGAGTGTGCATCATGGCGGCGGATTGACCTTCACTCACACTCGCCGTGCAGGTTGATGAAGGAATAATATTTCGTCTCACTTATTGCCGAGTTGCTGAAATTGGTTTGGGTGGCCCTTTACAGTTTAGCTACGCAGATCTACAAGGCACTCGAGCTTCTTTGCTACAGAAAGGCAATGCTTAATTGAAGATGAATTAAATTTGTTCAAAAAATTTTCATTGAATACTTCAATCATCACTATTGTATAGTTTTATCTGAGTCTGTTACCATGAGGCACACTTGTAATGCTGATTCTTAAACCGAAGAAAACATAAAAGGTGGCATTTGAAACACAAGAAGTAAGCTGATCCCCAAGGCTTGAAAAGGTATTGTTGAAAAAATATAGAACAAATGTACAAAAATATGATAGAGTGGGAGAGCAAGCGAGGGTAAGGAAGCATGAGAAAGCGAGATAGCGCAAGAGTCTGGCGAAGCGCATGGATGTGCGTGGAGTTCATGCATATGGCTTCAGCAAATAACACAGAGAAGTTCATGTGTTTACATCTAGAGAATTGCGTGTGCACATACGCATGTCGTGTCCTATCGCGCAACTTAATTAGCGAACTAACAGTGTTCCTGGTCAGCGTATTCCGGTTTATGTATATTTTTGCAGCTTTTCCAGCTTGCCCCGTAATCGAGTTCGGCTTCGAGAGGTTTTACTAGACTAACATTTGATTTTTCTCCAGTGCAATGAGCCATTCTCTGCCCCTGTTGGTGTATTTCGAATATTTATCTCTGGATCAGCAGAAACGTACAGAATCTTCTTAAGTGATATGTGCAGAGTAATAATTTCCTTTGGTGACTCTAAACAAACGGTGTAAATTCCACATTCCTATGGTCGGAGAGAGTCTATCCATGTCATGACCGATGCTCACTCTATACAAAGCAGCACATCAAAACCTTGCCCATCGTGGGGGTTACGTTCCTGACAATAGCCGCAATCATAAAAAACACAATTCGCAAACTCAAAAAATATGGTTTGGTTCCCGGTTCGTAACACGAAACCCCCTCCTTTGTTTTATGTTCGCCTACATGAACCGAAACATGAAACAGGAAGTATTTTTTTTATGTAAATGATCAGTAATATTATAGATTGAAAACGAAAATATGTATATTCTTCTGCGGCAGGATTGCGAGCACAGTGCAGTTAAGAGTACCTACATAGTACTTATTTACGATGCGCAATGTACAGGTGTGGTGCCACAACAGCGAAGCCACTCCGTGGGAGCCGTGCCTGCGGCGGGGGTGCTGCAGCAACAAAGCCACCCGGCTTCCGTCACAGCGCTTCCCCCAACACCCCCCACATGAACACACACACACACACATCCCCACATAGAGCCCCGAGGGGAGGTCACCTGGCCGACAGGTTTTCACCCAGAAGCCCTCTTATGGAACAGAACTTCATAGTTTCCTGCGACCAGGGAATTGAGCGACCTCCCCGAGGCTAACGTGCACCGCGGCGCCGTGACCTGGGTTGTAATTACATGGTCACGACGGGGGTTGCTGAGCCACCGTGGATAGAGCACCTCGATACTCGACACGGGTCAGCAGGCAGGTAAGGGGTGGGGCGGAGTAGCGAGCGGCGGAAAAGCAGGGGGCCCTCCCCTTGCACAGCGTGTGTAGGGGGTGGACGTCGGAGAGAGCACTAATCCGATTAGCAAAGAGCGGGAAATCCGAGGCTCCGGATTGGACGAGAGACCAGCGGATTAGCGGCACGTTATTTTTGATGTAGGGACGATAAAAAGGGAGGGAAGTCAAGGGCAAAGTCTCTTTTGTTCGGGTTCTTCTGGAGTGAGGGATCGGAGGAGTCATCGTGCCCTGCTACTGGAACGTCCGTGAGATGAGTCGCAGAGCAGCTAAGCCCGGTTCCCAGCAAAAGCTACGTGCAGCCTCGCCTTTCCACGGCTTCCTACACCTCGAAATCGGATTGTAAGTACGGAGGAGAGAGGTAAGACAAAGGGGAATATCCCTTAGGGAGAGTGAGTAGGGAGAGATGGGACATATTGAGTCCTAGACCGCCGGGAGATAGGTTAGACCTGCCCTGCTGGCCCACACTGACACGGGTAGATTAGCTTCGTTAATCGGAGAATAAATCGCCAGTAGACAATAAACCTTGTCGTGTTGTCCCTGCGAGTGCGGAGAGGGGTGCATGGTGTTGTAAGCCTTCTCGTTGTGGTTGCCTGTGTTTGCGCACGAGCGTGTATTTTACCCGCGTGGGTGCAATCGCCACTGTGCGGCTCGTGGTTAGCGTGTGCGAGAGGGGCACGGCGGCGTACTCGCGAGGTGGTTCATACAGCCCTTTAAATCATGCCTCGAGGGGCCGCAGCGAGGGGGGGGGGGGGGAGTCGGAGAGCAGTGGATCGCAGATGAGCGGGGAGTCGGGGGTCAGCCTCCCCGACACAGGAATCTCACGGTCAAAGCCGCGAATGGTCGAGCCATGGCAGCACAAACGGTGAACTGTACCTCAATAAACGTGGTGGAAATAGCCAAATCCACGATGGGAAAACCCGCGATGGCCAAGATTTTGGTGTACTTAATTTAATGAAATCAGACAAGTCAACAGCTGAGTCTGCCCTCAACTAAATTTTAACCTCCAACCTTCCAAATGCAAGTTGAGCACTCTGCTAACAGTGCCAAGCAGCTGGCTATTCATTGCCATGTGGCTGTGTAATTACGTGTTCTCTGTCGGAGAGATGCATTTGTCCTTCAGGGGCTCTATAGGTCCCAATTGCAAATGTAGTTAATTAAGTGCATGCTGTGCTGATCATGCAGCGGTGATGTACAGCTCACCTGGCCCGCAGCTGTAGATGGCACGCAGGAGCTGCATGGCGTAGCAAGTCCGCTGGGCAGACACCAGGACTGAGGCTACCAGTCCCAGGGATAGCATGGGGAGCCGTCCCCGCCAGCCCTGAGTGAGACCCCGGACTAGTTCCACGCTGGCACAGCGGAGAACCAGGTATATGCAGTCCTCTGCGAAAGCCACGGGGGCATTGATTAATTAATTTGCTTTGACCGCCAAACAGTCCAAATATCAGTGGTCACTACGCTCGAAAAAGCACAAGCACTTACTCATCTTTATTGGTGGCCCTGAACCACAGAAGGACATTCTGTAACTCCTCTGATGGGGGAAGGAATTTAAACAGGAAGGACTACCTTGATTTGGTGCTTTAGAGACTGCAGGAATTACTCTTTGGTTTTTTCGGTAAAGTCACGTGGAAATAAGAAATAATCATAAAATTACATAATAGCATACGACGTTTCGATTGCAACGCAAGCAATCATCATCAGGTATAGAAGAGCTAAATTGAAGAGAGAGAGGAAACACAGAACCGCAGATATATATATACAGACAACTAAGTAGAGGGAGTTAACACAGAGACACAAAGAGACACAACGTACGGAGCACAGAGAGATAGGGTCTATGTGCCGAGGCCTTAGCATGTAGGGGAGACAAAGAGAGATGGAGAAGCACATAAAATCGAACAAGATTTAGTAAAATTTGGAAGCAATATAATGCAGCACAGAGGGTCTATCAAAACACAATCAACGGATGGTCTGGCTGATTACGTTATTTCAAAGATTGCTAAATTATAGGTTAAGAGTGATAGAGTACAGATCGCAAACACATATATAGACATCTAAGCAGAGAGACGTACAGAGAGAGACACACACATGGGACACAGTGAAACAATGCTTCTGTGTCGAAGCCTTAAATAGAGGGATAGGGGGGGGGCGGAGACAGAGAAAAGGAATACAAATTAGCATGGACTGGACTGAGCAAGTAGAGGAGCCACGCACATGCCGCTGCAGCGTGGTGAGGGGGGGGGCACAAACATCAGATTAGCATGACCACAGGGACTGTGGAGAGAGACAAGACACATACACGTAGACACAAAGGCAGAAACACAGGTAGAGACAACACTGAGACACAAACTTAAGTTAAGTGTGACATTTGAGAGAGACAAGACACATACACGGAGACACAAACAGAGACAATGCAAAGACACATACTTGATACCTCCCCGTAGAGGTGGTTCAAACTTGATTTGGTGCTTTCGTGACTGCAGAAATTGCTCTTTGGTTTTTTTCGGTAAAGTCAGGTATAAATAAGAAATAATAATAAAATTACATAATAGCATACGACGTTTCGATTGCAACACAAGCAATCATCAGACCGCAGCCCCTTCGCCAGCATTGACTCTTAATACCTCTCACACCACGGTTAATGGTATGGTTTTACAACATGGAGTATGAGTAGCGCCTCGCAGCTGTCTCTCTCCCCCTCCTCTGTTCCGACCATGGACGAACTCGTCCGTCTGAACGGGGCCCGTAGCTATCCGTGGTGCTAAAGTTGAGGCTTAAAGGCCGTGATCTGAACGTGGCTCTTTCACTCCAGCGCTGTCCTACCAGACAGTCTCGTCCCTTCACCTGATGAAGGCCGCTTGTGTTGTGGCCGAAACGTCGTGAGAATATTATTGTGTTATTTTATTTTATCAATTTATTATTTTATTCTCATTCTACGTGACTTTACCGAAAGAACCAAAGAAGATGAATCATTGCAGTCACGAAAGCTTTAAATCGAAAAATAGAAGAGCTAAATTTAAGAGAGAGAGGAAACACAGAACCGCAGATATATATACAGACACCTAAGTAAAGGGAGTTAACACAGAGACACAAAGACACACAACGTACGGAGCACAGAGAGATAGGGTCTCTGTGCCGAGGCCTTAGCATGCAGGGGAGACAAAGAGAGATGGAGAAGCACATTAAATCGAACAAGATTTAGTAATATTTGGAAACAATATAATGCAGCACACAGGGTCGGTCAAAACACAATTAACGCATGGTCTGGCTGATTACGTTATTATTATTTCTTATTTCTACGTGACTTTACCGAAAAAAAACAAAGAGTAATTCCTGCAGTCACGAAAGCACCAAATCAAGTTTGAACCACCTCTATGGGGAGGTATCAAGTATGTGTCTTTGCGTTGCCTCTGTGTCTCCGTGTATGTGTCTTGTCTCTCTCTCAAATGTCACAATTAACTTAAGTTTGTGTCTCAGTGTTGTCTCTACCTGTGTTTCTGCCTTTGTGTCTACGTGTATGTGTCTTGTCTCTCTCCACAGTCCCTGTGGGCATGCTAATCTGATGTTTGTGCCCCCCCCCCCTCACCACGCTGCAGCGGCATGTGCGTGGATCCCTTTTCTCTGTCTCCGCCCCCCCCCCCTCTCCCTCTATTTAAAGCTTCGACACAGAAGCATTGTTTCACTGTGTCCCATGTGTGTGTCTCTCTCTGTGTCTCTGTGCTAACTCTCTCTGCTTAGATATCTATATATGTGTCTGCGATCTGTACTCTATCACTCTTAACCTATAATTTAGCAATCTTTGAAATAACGTAATCAGCCACACCATGCGTTAATTGTGTTTTGACCGACCCTCTGTGCTGCATTATATTGTTTCCAAATGTTACTAAATCTTGTTTGATGTGATGTGCTTCTCCATCTCTCTTTGTCTCCCCTACATGCTAAGGCCTCGGCACAGAGACCCTATCTCTCTGTGCTCCGTACGTTGTGTCTCTTTGTGTCTCTGTGTTAACTCCCTCTACTTAGGTGTCTATATATATCTGCGGTTCTGTGTTTCCTCTCTCTCTTAAATTTAGCTCTTCTATAACTGATGATTACTGCTTGCGTTGCAATCGAAACGTCGTATGCTATTATGTAAATTTATTATTTCTTATTTCTACGTGACTTTACCGAAAAAACCAAAGAGTAGGAAGGACTACCATTCACTTCCTGCAAATTTAAAGTAATTTTACCAACCCCCGTGAATTTTTGTGTACGTTGAACTTCCTTCAAGGAGTATGTAGCCAACCATGCTAATCAGAGGTGCGGCAGAAGGACAACAAACTAAAAACAAAAAGCAGTTCTAAAGAAATGAGTTTTCAATCTAGATTTAAGAGTGCATAGCTCCAGTGGCTTCCTAATATCAGAAGGAAGAGCGTTCCAGGAAGTTAAGTTGATCTCAACCGGGAGTTGAACTCATGGGTTCTAAATTGCGAGTCATCTTTATCAAATCATAAAATATATCCATGCAACAGCTCTTCACTTAATTCACTTACACTGCTGGATTATATTTGTTCCGCCTGAGGACGACCGCTTGTGTTGCGATCGAAACGTCGTGATTTATTTTATTTTATACCTATATGACTTTACCGAAAGAACCAAAGAGTATGGATTCCTGCAATCACGAAAGCTTCAAATCAAGACTTAATTAACTTGTTTATATAACTGTAGACGTTTTAAAACCATGCTTCTGCACAAGTGCACCACAAATAGCAGGTAAATTGCCACCTACTGAAATAAAATCCATGTGGCTGAACAGTGTAGCGTGCGCACAAAGCACGCATCATAACCTCACCCATGCTGAAAGAGTCACAGGTGTGGACATAGGCAAGAGCTCCCTGCACTCGGCCTTGGCAGCACAGGGCCTCAGCTGCCTTCCCGTGGGCACCAGACCCGGCAAACACGGCGTGTGCCAACACCAAACACAGAGGGGCAGTCGTTGGCTCCGTCTCACCATGCCGGCAAATCACATCTCCTAGTGCTTCGGAGAATGTTAGCCTGGATGCAGACACACCATCACACCACAGACAAGCATCACCTCTGTACATAATGCCTGTATAGCAATCCCTTGCCAACCGCGGACTTGCCTACCACGAAATTCATGTATACACCTTCTTTGGTTCTTTTGGTAAAGTCACGTAGAATGAGAATAAAATGTGGGGTCCTCCAGACCTTTGCCCTCCAGTTCATCAACATTTGTAAAAGCAGGACGTCTCATAGGTACATAGCATGGGTGAGGGACGATGTTGAGAACCACGTTCAAAGATTAGGCGCTTTGACAGGTTGGGGTCCGAGTAAACTTTTAATGGAGCTCACCCTACGACATTACGGATAGAAGGGTAGTGTGCCGGCACAATCCGGACACCCTGCTACACCGAAACACTCTGCTGCATAAAACTCCCTGGTACAGCTAAACACTGGCACGATTGCGCTCAAATACACACAAACTCTCGCTCGGCCAGTTGGTACACAGGTTGTCAGTTATGGGGGACGCGGGCCCCCGGCTCCCCCCCCGGGGGAGGGCTGATCTCGGGAGGGCTGCGGGCTCCGGACTCCTCGCTCGAGTGAGAGCAGCCGCTACTCGACTCCTCGCTCGCGGTGAGAGGGCTGCCGCTCTCCGGCTCCTCTCCTCACGCCGCAGCCCCTCGGGTCCGCATGTCCTGTTTGTGGGGCATAGCTCGGGGCTGGCACGTGGCTGCCTGGAATCAATCCGTCGCTTCTCAGCCACTCAAACGCGACGTCTCTGCTCACACAACCCCGCGCACCACTCACACGAGCTGAACGGGGGGTCAGGGGTCAGAGCGAATGACGTCCTTCGCACACGCATTGCCGCCGAGGGCGGGCAATGGAGATTGTTTAAAGGGCTGCGGGGCGGGCATTTTTTTAGAGCGACACACCAATCGCACGCGCGGGACGGGGGGGTCGGGGGTCAGAGGGCAGGGACGTCACTCGTACACGCGTAGCCGATTGGGGGGTTGTATTGGAGTTTATTTAAAGGGCTGGAGGGGCGGATATTTGGGATTGGTGATAGCCCACACGCAGCAGGGCGGGAGTCCGGGGTCACAGGACGAAGCGCTCACTCGCCGAGTCCTTCGGGCGCGGCGTGTCTTCTACCGTGACACCGCGCACCGACCACACGCGTTCCGGCGAGCGCAAACACACCACCATGCACTTTCCCCACACTCGTAGAAACCACACGAGGCTGTTATCGATCACTAACGATTTATTCCCGGTGTGTCTGCGAGCCACTATTACCCGAATCAGTCTGAGTCAGCAGGGTGTGGTGCCGCCGCAGCAGAGCCGCTCCAGCGGAGCCGTGCCCACAGCCGCGACGCCGTCACCGATGCCTCGGATTTCCCGCCACTCTCCCGGGGCCGGTGCCTTCTCAGACGTCCGCGTTTTGCCCACTGCACAGTCGTGAGGCCGCCGCAGCAGAGCCGCTCTGCCGAGGCCGTGCCCACCACCGTGAAGCCGCCACCGGGGGATGCCGACGCCGACGCGGTGCACCCTCGCCACCCCCCCCCCCCGCCCGCACGAACGCACACACGTCCCACGTAGAGCCGGGAGGGGAGGTCACCTGGCCGATAGGTTTTTTTCCAGAAGTCCCTAATGGGATCGAACTTCATGGTTTCTTGCGGCCGGGAAATTGGGCGATCTTCCCCCTGTAGCTGACATGCACTGCGGCGCCATGACCTAATATTAAAGTTGCATGGTCACGGCAAGGGCCATCGTGCCACCGCGAGTGGAACCACGCACGCACAAGCACGGGTCAGTGGACTGGTAGCGGGAGAACAGAGAGCGGACGTCGGAGAGATCACTGCGGCGACATCACCCGAGCTGGGATCCGGGTATCGAAAGGGCGGGAAAATCCGAGCCCCTGATTGGACGGGAGGCCAAGGGAGCGAAATGGCGAAATTCCTTTGTTGTAGGTGGGATAAAGGGAGGGGGATTCAGGTAGCAAGACAGTCTTCTTCAAAAATCATCGCGGTCCACGCAGGAGGGGAGTCAGCCGTTCGAGACGTCCGCGTGACGAACTTCAGACGGACACCTCAAAAAGTTTTGAGAATGGACACTTTTTTACAAAAAACTATGTAAAATAGTCTTCATTAAAAGTACAGTATAGTACTATTAATGGCACTTATAAGTGAACGTCATTATCTCTCATGCTAATATTACAATGTCAACTAGTTACCCAGGAAAGCTTCATTGAGTCTAAGTACTGCATTTTCAGAAAGGTCCCATTGCATTGAGATGTTTGTGTGAGTGGAACCCAGAGAGACCCCACCTTGCATATGGAGAAATAACACAACTCCACACAGATGGATTCAACCCACAAGCTCAAAGCATTCCCTGTTCAACAAAGTACTCAGTGTAATGTTTAATATTATTTATTTGGTATTATATAGTATCGTAATTGTATAGTCAATATACAGCAGTGTGGTATAGTAGGGTTGGTAAAATAATACATAGTGTAATATTACAAGTCTAATATTATTATAATCTAAGGTAGTGTATAGTAACGCAGTGTATAATTCAATGTTGGTGTCTGTCTATGGCAGTTTATAATACAAATATTATTTGGAGGCATATTATAATAATTTTTGCGACATAGAAGTGTAATGTATAATGACTTATTGTTAGTAGCTCAGCTTAGTGGAGAATATATTGAGTACATTGATTATATTGATGTAGTTTATATTTAGTTCTTTCACATCGGTTTATTGTATGATAGTTGGGTAGTTGCAGTTCTTTAGCGTCAATATACTAAATGCCTCTGTTGATATATAAACTCTGACTTTAACATAGCTACTTCCGTGACAAGTTACATGCTAATTCCTCACATTAACATCATGCTAATATCCCAGTTACATGCTAATTTCTGACTTTACCATCCTGCTAATCTATCACATTAACACAGCTACTTCAATGCTAAATTCTTCTGTTGATATGTAAACTCTTTTGGCAAGGCGCTCTGCTCCTCCCACCCAGCTTAAAATACGCTGCCAAGCTTAGCAGTGTTCATTGGAGCGCTGTCTTTCCGACAGTTCTGTTTCTTCACCTGAGGACGGCTGCTTGTGTTGTGGCCGACACGTCGTGAGAATTTTATTTTATTATGTTTTATTTTATTATTTTATTATTTCCCTTCTACGTGACTTTACCGAAAGAACCAAGAAGATGAATCCCTGCAGTCACGAAAGCTGTAAATCGAAATTTATTCAAATCAAGTTGTTTTCTTTTTACCACAGTACTTTATGGAATCCTCAAGAATAAATGCATTTTTAGAAGTATTAAACTACACTTGAAGATGTGTGAGAATGTAATTCTGCAGATGCAAGCACAGGCAAACTCGTATCTGCATATACAAGTTTCTGGGCCTCCTCACTTCACCAAACCCGCATTGACCGGCATGGTGAAGTATGGTTAAACAACTCCCACGAACGACATGGTGTGGGGGAGGCCTCTATCAAAACGCTGGATCGACAAAGGGCTGATACATGTCACGACATTGTACGTTAAGATCGTTCTCTCGTCAGCACAAGCCGTCTATGTGGACAATAGAGGACACGACACACGTGTACACGATGTTTGTGTGCGTATATTCAGCGTGTGTATCACGTAATAATTATATAAGGTCGCGATTATGCTCAAAACGAACCAAATGTATAACATCACGAATAACTTTGGAAGTCTCCATGAGCCTGAACAATATTTGAAGTAGACACTGACCCAGTTACTATTAATAGCTCAGATGTGTAGGCTTTGACTTTAACATAGCCATTTCTGTGACCAGTCACAAGCTAATCACTCAGTTATTTCAATGCTAAATTTTCCTGTTTGATTTTTACTAGGTGCCTCTGTGAATGTGTATGCTTTGACTTTAACATAGCCATTTCTGTGACCAGTCACAAGCTAATCACTCAGTTATTTCAATGCTAAATTTTCCTGTTTGATTTTTACTAGGTGCCTCTGTGAATGTGTATGCTTTGACTTTAACATAGCCATTTCTGTGACCAGTCACAAGCTAATCACTCAGCTATTTCAATGCTAAATTCTATGCTAATTCCTTTGTAAAGGGGTGCCTCTGTGGATGTGTATGCTTTGACTTTAACATAGCCATATCTGTGACCAGTCACAAGCTAATCACTCAGCCATTTCAATGCTAAATTCAATTCTAATTCCTTTGTCAAGGCGCTTTGTTTTTCTCACACAGCTTAAAGGTCTCGAATTGAGCTTGGCTTTGTTCGCTCCAGCGCTGTCCTCCAGACAGTCTCGTCCCTTCACCTGATGAAGGCCGCTTGTGTTGTGGCCGAAACGTTGTGAGAATTTTATTGTGTTATTTTATTTTTTAATTTATTATTTTATTCTCATGCTACGTGACTTTACTGAAAGAACCAAAGAAGATGAACAAAGATTATGGCGTGTAGATGCTGCCATCTGCTGGCCACTAACGTGGCGTGTAGATTCTGCAAATTGAAAAATTTAAATAATAAATTGAAATTAATAAGCAAAAATCCAGATTCATATTCTTGGTTCTTTCGGTAAAGTCACGTAGATTTAAAAATAATGAAATAAATTAAAGAAAAAATAAATCGTAAATAATAAAATTACTTTTATTTGTAATTTTTTAAATTGGCATAATCTACACGCCATATTCTTGGTTCTTTCGGTAAAGTCACGTAGATTTGAAAATAAAAAGAAAATAATTAAATGAAAATCATGAATTGTTATTATTATATTTTGATTTAAAGCTTTCGTGACTGCAGGGATTCATATTATTGGTTCTTTCAGTAAAGTCACGTAGAAGGGAAACAATAAAATAAAATAAATATTTTTTAAAATATTATTTAAATTTTTACTTTTCTTTTATTATTTATATTTTCTATCTACGTGACTTTACCCAAAGAACTAAGAATATAGCGTGTAGATTCTGCCAATTTAAAAATACAAAAAATAATGGAAAATAATAAAAGCTTTTATTATTATTTTCAATTTATTATTTTAAAATCAAAATTTTGTTTCATTTTTTTTTAATCTCTGTGACTTTACCGAAAGAACCAAGAATATGAATGTGGGTTTTTTGCTTTTATTATTTTCCATTTCACACTTTTTATTTGATTTTATTTGATTATTTTTTTTATTTTCTATCGACGTGACTTTACCGATAGAACCAAGAATATGGCGTGTAGATGCTGCCAATTTAAAAATTAAAATAGATTGAAAATAATAATCAAAATCCAGATTCATATTCTTGGTTCTTTCGGTAAAGCCATGTAGGTTGAAAATAAAAATAATAAAATTAAATAAAAAAATACAAAAGATAAATGGAAAATAATGAAAGCTTTTATTATTTTCAATTTATTATTTTAATTTGCAATTTTTTTAAAATTGGCAGAATCTACACGCCATATTCTTGGTTCTTTCGGTAAAGTAACGTAGATTTGAAAATGAAAATAATAGAATTAAATGAAAAAATACTAAATCATGATTTTTTTTAACTTTTCTTTATTATTTATATTTTACCCAAAGAACCAAGAATCTGGCGTGTAGATGCTGCCACCTGCCAACGTTGGTGGCCACCAGATGGCAGCTTCTACACGCCAGATTCTTGGTTCTTTCGGTAAAGTCACGTAGATAGAAAATAATAATACAATTTTAAAAATGAAAATTATGAAAGCTTTTATTATTTTCAATTTATTATTTGTATTTTTAAATTAAGTTATATTATTTTTATTTTAAAATCTACGTGACTTTAACGAAAAAAACAAGAATTCGGCGTGTAGATGTTGCCACCTGCCGGCCACCAACGTGGCGTGTAGATTCTGCCAATTAAAAATTAAAATGATAAATTGAATATAATAAAAGCTTAAATAATATTAAAAGCTTTTATTCAACTGATAATTTAAAAAAAATTTTATCTCCGTGACTTTACCGAAAGAACCAAGAATATGAATGTGGGTTTTTTGCTTTTATTATTTAAAATTTCACATTTTTATTTGATTTGATATTTTTTTTAATTTTCTATGGACGTGACTTTACCGAAAGAACCAAGAATATGAATTCCTGAAGTCACGAAAGTTTTAAGTCACAATCTACACCCAACAATGGTGGCCAGCAGATGGCAGCATCTACACGCCAGATTATTGCTTCCTTCGGTAAAGTCATAATACTGGTAGGAACGAAGTTGTAAACTGAGTGTACCAGCCTGCAATAGATTAATGTGTCCGTCCGTCCGTCCCCTTTCAATACTTTAACGAAGTGAAATACTGGTAGGAACGAAGTTGTAAACTGAGTGTACCAGCCTGCAATAGATTAATGTGTCCGTCCGTCCGTCCCCTTTCAATACTTTAACGAAGTGAAATCTCGTGCTGTTGGGTGTAAAATCAGCAATAGACAGCGCAGAGACTTGTCCTACCAGCCCACCCTGCAGGGACCTGTTAATAAAATTAAAATAATACATTGAAAATAATAAATAATAAATTGAAAATAATAAAAGCTTTTATTAGTTTAAATATTATAATTTATATTTTTAAATTAAATTTAATTATTTTTATTTTCAAATCTACGTGACTTTACCTGAAGAACCACGAATATGGCGTGTAGATTCTGCCAATTGAAAAAAATAAATAATAAAATCTTAATAATTAAAGCTTTCATTATTATTTTTTTTATTTAAAAAGCTTTTAGTATAGCTTTTATTATAATATCATATTATAATCAAAGCTTTTATTATAATAAAAGCTTAATAAAATATTTTATTATTTTAGGATTCTCCTCCACGGCGGCCTTTGTCTCCCCCAGTAACGATGTTTACGACACACCGCACCAGGTACTCATCTGAGGCTGAGTCGACCTCACACTCTCTTACTGTCTCAAAACAACAACCGCCATTCGCCACTAAGTGGCGGTGACGTCACCACGACGCTTGTGCCAGGCTATGTGCACCTTGAGGCTACGTGAAGTGTCGATCGCCGGCTGGCAGGAGGTTACGGGGCAGACCCAGGTGCCACTGGTCGACTGACTGAGATGACTGAGATTACTGGCTGATGCACCACCTGTGCCCCCTACTGTGCCAACTTGCTGAGCTTTAGCCACCCGACGCTCCGCTCGTTTATCTGAGCGTCGCTCCTCCGCCCTCCGTTGTTGTTGGAGGGCGACTGCCTCCAACTGCCCAGTAGAGTCCTTCACGAGCCTCCTCCACAGAGGCCGATCTTGACACCGCTGGTACCAGTCATTGGCAAGTCCACTCAGCTCCACATCCTCCTGTACCACATCACTCCATCTCTTCTCTAGTCCGTGCCACGCCCGTTTAGCTCCCTCGATCCGGCCGAACAAAAGCTGTTTGGGCATGCAGTGATTGGGCATGCGGGCTACATGGCCCAGCCAACGCAGCCTTGCCTGCTGGAGGAGCTCACCGATGGGACTTTGTCCAGATCTTTCGAGGATTTGTGAGCTCCTCACACAATCCAGCCTGGTTAAACCCAGGATTGATCGTAGGCAGGCCAGCCTAAATGTTTCTAACCGGTGAAGATGCTGCATTAGGGGGGTCCACGTTTTGCAAGCGTAGAGAAGGGAGGGAATGACTGTGGCCGAGAAGAACCGAAGCTTCATGCGGAGCGACAGACCAGGTAGCTTCCACACAACGTTACACAACCGATGAAAAGATAATGCTGCTCGACTAATTCGGAGTGAGACCTCTGCTGTTAAACCGGAGCCGATCATGAGCACACTGCCCAGGTATGGAAAACTCTCCACTCTCTCCCAACTGCCCCATCACCGATTGGGAGTTGTGGGGGTAGAGTGCCCGATGGCACAAAATACCCAGGCAGGTGCTTCGTTTTGGTGGGGCTGATGGTAAGGCCCCACCTCTTAGTGGCACACTCCAGTTTCAGCAGCAGCGCCTCCAACTCCTCCTCTGAATGAGCAGCAATTACCAGGTCGTCGGCATACATAATGTGGTTGACCAATAGGGAGACATCCCTTGACCGCACCTGGGCATCGATCAGCCTCCCATTGTATCTGTACCAGACGTAAATTCCTCTGGTACAGCTACTGAAGGCTTCACGAACTATGTGGTCGAAATAAATGTTAAATAATGTTGGAGCCAGAGGACATCCCTGTCGCAGGGAATGGCTCTGACTCCCGGCTATGTAGTTTTACTCGGGTCTGCTCACCATCATGAAGGTCCTTAATGAGTGTGAGCAGAGGGTCAGGGACTCTGAAAGCACGAAGAACAACCCAGAGCCCAGGCCTACTGATGGTATCATAGGCCTTAACCAGGTCAATAAAGCAGAGATGTAGGTCTAGTTGGAATTCCCTCCACCTCTGCTGTAGCAGACGGACAGAAAATATGACATTTTTGCAGGACCGCCCTTTCTTGAAACCGCATTGGGGCTCCGCAAGCCTCTCCTTAGCGTACCTAGCAAGGCGATGTTGAATAATCCTTGCCAGGACCTTTCCCGGCACACTGAGGAGTGAGATGCCCTGTAGTTGTTACAGTCTGTGCGGTCCCCCTTCTTAAAGAGGGGGACCACCAGGGCATCCTTCCAATCCTGCAGAACCCGTCCAGTGGCCCAGACTGTTGTTATGATGTCATGTAGGGCAGTCTACGCACAAACGCCACCCTCCCTCAGCATTTCGCTTTGGAGATCATCTCTGCTCGGTGCCTTTCCTGTTCTCGGACTCTGGATCGCCCTCAGTACTTCCTCAACGGATGGCACCTCAGCCAGCCACTCACAGAGGGTGACTTCCTCCTCCAATATTTGAGGCACCGCATCCTCAGCAGGGTCATCCGCACTTCGTCCCATGATGTTTTCCAGGCTGAGCGATTCCCCCTCCCCCAGGACCTCACAGAAATGCTCAGCAAATCTGCAAACCTGTCGCTGGGGGTCGGAGATTGGATCACCCTTCGTTCCCCTAATGATGGTGTAGTGGGTATAAATTGACGAATAAACTTCTGATGAGGCAAAACGATATTTATTGTCTTGGCCCCTTTTTGGGCCATGGACATTAGCCCTGGCGTGATAGCGCTTCCGCCCCCTATTGACGATAAGGGGAAGCTACCAGCCCACAGAGTGGTGAGTGACGATTACCCCTACAATGGTAATAGGTGTGGCGCTGTAGGTTACTTTTTTAATGGAGTTAAATAGGGATTTGTGATCGCGGGCCACTGAGGCAGACTCCATCTCCTCAGCAACCCGCGACCACCACCCATCCTTGCAGCGCCTCACGGCTCTCCGAACCTCCGAGCGAAGGCTGCGGTAAGCCTCCTCATTCTCTGACGTGGAATGCTGTAGACGATTAGAGTGGGCCTGTCGCTTTTTCTCAACCATCCTGAACACCTCCTCTGTCAGCCAGGGTCTCTGGGGAGGTCTGGACCGCGTACACAAAGCAGCCATTGCAGCTGCATGAGTCACAGGCCTAAACCTCGCCCATTTACCCTCGACATCAGGAGGAGTGGGGGACGATGCTGTCTCACTCACACTCACTCACAGCGCGAGGCCGACTCATTACATCTCGCGGAGGATCGCGCTGCTGAACAAAAAAAGTTCCGCGGTTTCAGTTTGCAAGCGCGAGTTCGCGTTTTAAGGCGATGGGGGCCGTCCATAAATGACGTCACGCACCTGGGGAGGGGGGGTCAGACATTTGTGACGGGGGGGGGGGGGTTTGAGAAATGTGACGTCACATCAAATGCGCAACTTTAAATAAATATAGACAACACGTTCTACTTAGGTAAATAGACTTTTTAATGTTTTCTCCGACAACAACTGAGTGCAGCACCACATTAAATACGCGCTACAATGACAATAGTTTACAGCGATTTGAAGCATGTTTAATTTTCAAAATGTAAATATGGTTTGGGGGGGGGGGCAGAGCTTTGTGACGTCATATTTGAGGGGGGGGTCTGACTTTTTGTGACGCCGTGTGACGAGGGGGGGGGGGGTCAAAAATCGTCCAAAATCGCGTGACGTCATTTATGGACGACCTCATATAAAATAATTAATATTTCATGGCAGTTGGTTCTGAAGTGCGACTGTTTGTAATTTGGGCCGTTCGTAAGTCGAGGACTGCCTGTAAATAAAAATTCCAATTGTGGATGTGGGACTTGCTGGTAACAGCTTCTCTTCACAAGGCAGCAGACATCGTGCTGCTCGCAGCAGACATCGCGGCTGTCGCGATTTTCACCTGAAGACGATGGCTTGTGTTGCTATCGAAACGTCGTGATTTATTTTATTTTATTTTTCTTCCACAGTGACTTTACCGAAAGAACCAAAGAGTATGGATTCCTGCAGTGACAAAAGCTTCAAATCAAGATCGGTTTTAATTATTTATCGAGTGTGGGTAGAATCTGTGCAGAGTTGTGCTGTTTCCCCATGTGCAAGGTGGGGGTCTCTCTGGGTTCTACTCACACAGAGCCAAACGCTCATTAATGTAATTGCCAAATATCTCATTGCAATGGGAAACTTCTGATAAAAAATCAGTCTTTAGACTCAATGAGGCTTTCCTGGGTAAATAGTTAATATTGTAATAATTAGCATGAGCAATAATGAAGTTCACTTATGAGTGCCACGAATAGTACTATACTGGACTTTTAATTAAGACTATTTTACGTAGTTTTTTGAAAAAAGTGTCCATTCTCAACACTTTTTGACGGGCCCTCATGCAGAAATTATATTGCAATCTTACATGAGGATTGGGAGTCAAGTGTGTCATGAATAGGAACTGAACGTATGGTGCTATAATTAACTTTCTGTTGTGTATATGCAGATAGGATCTCTGGTGGGTAACATTGGGAAAATAGGAGATAATTAGTAATTGTTGTTCATATACAAAATCTTATTTTGGTGGTGATTTGAAGCTTTCGTGACTGCAGAAATCCATACCCTTTTGTTCTTTCGGTAAAGTCACGTAGGTAGAAAAATAAAATAAAAAATAATATATTACGTTTCGATCGCAACACAAGCGGTCGTCCTCAGGCGGAAAAAATAATCCGCTGCATCTCTGACCAGCGCCACCTAGCCAGTGAACTGGAGCACATATGTTGTGGGTAAATCATCGGTGGAGAACTTCTTGTGAGGCAACACGATATTTATTAACACTCTATTTTACAGGGTCCCTAACACAAAGGGGTAGCGGCCCCTTCACCCGATACCTGGGGAGGTATGGCCTCCGGACTACACGGGCCCTAACACTGGGAACCCGTTAATTCCCCGTCCTCCGGCTGGGGGCCCTAGGGGAGGCTCTGCTGACCCGACCGTGCCAGGGTCTTCGGGTCCTGACCACTGGCCTCACTGAGCTCCGGCCCTTGGAAGGACGACGGAGTTTGGGGTCCAGGGTCCTATCCCCCAGGACCTATCTTCCCTTGACCACTGGCCTCACTGAGCTCTGGCCCTTTGAAGGACGACGGAGCTTGGGGTCCAGGGTCCTAACTTCAGCCCAGGGGCCAGTGACGTGTGAGCCGGTCCCAATGTGCACCGGCAAACATTTACCGCCAGGTGGCCCCAGTGTTCATTGCCGTCCACACGTGGATACCTGAAGCCCATGTCAATCCACTGCTGGATGAGTCCCGCAATGAAGATACAATCAGTACATCCACTTTGCTTTTGGACTCCACCTGTTCCATTGGCGGCCGAATGCGAATCTAAATATGCATACGTTAGAGACTGGTTAATGCGCATAGAAATCAAACCAATTGACCTACGACCTTTGCCCCATCAACTTTTGTAGAATTTTAGATGTGCATTACAGCTACTTTAGCCGGATGGTTGTGGTGGCTATGTATGCCTGTAATCAACGACTACGTGGAGGTGAGGGTTGGTGGATCACAAAAATGTTGCGACAACTCCCACCCCTTGGTCGTCAAGGAGGTAGAGAAGGCGGTGTCGAATAATGTGGACTCCGCCTGTTCCATGTGTAGATTTGTGATAGAGCGTTGGCCCCTCATTTGCTTGGATTTCTCCAGATGCTCCGATTTCCTCCCACATGTAAACACTCATTAATCTTGATTTGAAGCTGTCGTGACTGCAGGAATCCTTACTCTTTGGTTCTTTCGGTAAAGTCACGTAAGTAGAAAAAACTAATAAAAATAATCATCGATTGCTTGTGTGGCGATCGAAACGTCGTGATCCATTATTATTTGTTCTACCTACGCGACTTTACCTAAACAACCAAAGAGTACAAACTCTCATTAATTGTCCGATAACATCTTTATATAAAGAGGACAACAGAGCATGGGCAGGAGTGGTGGGGGGGGGATGTTGCCAGCTGCTCACCATTTGACTGCTGCTGTCCCTCGTCTGTAGTTCCTCGTGCCAAAGTGAAGGAATACTGTGTGCCAGTTACAATTATCACTTGAACGTAACGTGATGTTTCAATGAAAACAGCCACAGATTTAATCCTGAAAATCTTTATTTTTCACATGCAGTGAAACAATGTTGTTAGTAGGCTTGTTTCCCTGGGAAAGCCTCACTGAGTCTCAAGACTCTTTTTCAGGAGGGGCCTGCCAACTTTTCGCAGGAGTAATTTGGATGTTTGGCTAGTACCAGTTACATTGTATGTTGTTGTTGTTTTGCCATGGGAGTAAACCCATGCAGAGAAAGGGACCAGAATGAGGAAAGCGAAGCCAGGCAGTCCTTCAGAAGATGTCATGCACGGGCGTGACCACTGCACCACCCTGCCGCCCAAACAAAAGTAATTTAAATAATGTACAATACTGGCAAATAAACCCTATTAGTATCAACTGAATTTCTGGCCAATATGGCACGTGTATAGCTGCATCGGTGTTTCTAAAAGTCGTGTTCACATTGCCTGAAATTAATAATATAAAGAACAGATTTCCCACCTCTGGTTTCATTTGACTTACCGGTTGTCCTCATTATGTGTGTCACAGGTAATATGGAAAGGAAAATATTACGCAGCACGAGTTGTAGGATAAGGGCAATTATGGTGACACACGTGACCCCCTCTACACAAGAAACAGCTAGGATTCATATTCTTGGTTCTTTCGGGAAAGTCACGTCGAAGGGAAACAATAAAATAATACAAATATAAAACAATAAAATTCTCGCGACCTTTTGATTGCAACACAAGCAATCATCATCAGGTGTGAAAACCACAAGAAAATTTGAAAGAACCAAGAATATGAATCTCTGCAGTCACTAAAGCTTTAAATCAAAATGTAACAGCTGAGAGTCAATGCTGTGGTGTTGTGCGATTGGTGCAAGCGACCCATCATTGTGTTTTGATGTTGAGCTGTTAAAATTGCACTGTTGTGAGGTGAGGTCAAGGCCGATGACTGCTTCCAGCGGTGTCAAGATCAGCATTTTGAAGAGGCTCGCGGAGGATGATACTGGGCACTGGGGTGCAGTCTCCCTCCATGAACAACAGAGGGCAGAGGAGCTGACGCTCACAACAACAATTGGCGGAGCACCGGGCGTATAAAACACAAAGTTGGAAGAAAGTTTATCTCGGGGAGTTAACCCACAACACCTGGGTCTGTCCCGCGTGTTCACACGATAACGCGTTTTCACTACAACGCGTTTTCTCCGTCACAACGCGCTTTCTGAGCGGACTACTTTCTTGAGCTGCGCGGTTGAGCGAGATGAGACGGTAACGCGGCGGCGGCGGCGTCCCCTCAAGTTATTTGGACCCCCATCTTACCGTGCGTGGACATTATTATTTACGGGAGGAAAATAGTTTCCGCTTAACGCGGCACTTTTCAGGAACGCATCTACCGCGTTAAACGAGGACTCGCCGCGTACAGGTGCCGCGCACGCTGTATCGACCCTGGAGAAATCCGAAGCGCTATGAAGCTCTTGTTCACAGACGTCCAGTAAGGGGCGGGTGGTGTTGGTGGTGTGGGCGTCACCACGTGACACACAGCTTGTCCGTGGAGTCGATCGTGAGGGTGCCGACGTCGCCTAGGCAACGCCGCCCCCCCTCTGGCTCTGCTGCTGCTGCTGCCTCGCTCTGTGCACGCGAGGCGCCAATCCGTGACGCGGGCACTGTACGCGTTGCGTCACCGTTCACCGTGGGGGGCGGCGGGGCCTCAGCTACGTCACGTCGTGTACAGTGGCACATTAATATTGACACTTTTACTCGTGTTTATGTGCCTCGTTATTAAAGGTGAGTTTAATAATAATCATGCTGCTGCTACACAATGTGTGCATTGATATATACGTACAGTTTATGTGTTTAAACGCGATTGTAGTTTATGGGCCCTTGAGGGATTTTTCGCCTCGTGTGAGGTTTTTATGCGCAACCTTAATTATTGCGCTTTTGTTAATCGTTAACATTTGGTCAGGAATAATGCACTTAAGATAAATGTTCTGGCGACGATATTTTGCAAAACAGACGATGGCAAAATTTCGATTTAAAGCTTTCGTGACTGCAAGGATTCATCTTCTTTGGTTCTTTCGGTAAAGTCACGTAGAATGAGAATAAAATAATAAATTGATAAATAAATAACACAATAATATTCTCACGACGTTTTCGGCCACAACACAAGCGGCCTTCATCAGGTGAAGGGGACGAGACTGTCTGATGAAGGCCACTTGTGTTGTGGCCGAAACGTCGTGAGAATATTATTATTTTATTTTATCAATTTATTATTTTATCTTATTCTACGTGACTTTACCGAAATAACCAAAGAAGATGGCAAAATTGTGTATATATTGTGCGATATGTGCCACTGAAACGGCAAGAAGTCAATAACAATGACTCGTGTTGAGTGTTTAATATGCAAGCAATGGGCCCACCACAGGTTCGTTAATGTTATAATGGAAGCAGTGAAATTAATTAAAATCTTTTGCTCTGCCATTTGATTTTAAATTACGACTCTTCAATGAGCTTTGGTTGTAGTAAGCAATATTTGAATTTGTTTAAACGACCTGTATTCTCTTACAACATGTTTTATATTCCTAGGCATTAAATGTGTACTAAAGATTCAGACTAATTGTAAATCTAATGGGACCACTTTAATCGATGTCCGTTAATATATGTAGGCGTGGTAAGGTTTCGAGACGCACTCGGCGATGCGTGAAACGCAGTCCGTGTCCTTCCTCGTCCATTTGTCTTCATTCCAACGTCAACTTTGTTCTGCCGGTCTCTCTCATTAAGGCCACATGGCCACACTGTGTCTCTTAGTTCTTGCAAGCTAAGCTGGAGTCAGTCTCTCTCATTAAGGCCACATGGCCACACTGTGTCTCTTAGTTCTTGCAAGCTAAGCTGGAGTCAGTCTCTCTCATTAAGGCCACATGGCCACACTGTGTCTCTTAGTTCTTGCAAGCTAAGCTGGAGTCAGTCTCTCTCATTAAGGCCACATGGCCACACTGTGTCTCTTAGTTCTTGCAAGCTAAGCTGGAGTCAGTCTCTCTCATTAAGGCCACATGGCCACACTGTGTCTCTTAGTTCTTGCAAGCTAAGCTGGAGTCAGTCTCTCTCATTAAGGCCACATGGCCACACTGTGTCTCTTAGTTCTTGCAAGCTAAGCTGGAGTCAGTCTCTCTCATTAAGGCCACATGGCCACACTGTGTCTCTTAGTTCTTGCAAGCTAAGCTGGAGTCAGTCTCTCTCATTAAGGCCACATGGCCACACTGTGTCTCTTAGTTCTTGCAAGCTAAGCTGGAGTCAGTCTCTCTCATTAAGGCCACATGGCCACACTGTGTCTCTTAGTTCTTGCAAGCTAAGCTGGAGTCAGTCTCTCTCATTAAGGCCACATGGCCACACTGTGTCTCTTAGTTCTTGCAAGCTAAGCTGGAGTCAGTCTCTCTCATTAAGGCCACATGGCCACACTGTGTCTCTTAGTTCTTGCAAGCTAAGCTGGAGTGAGTCTCTCTCATTAAGGCCACATGGCCACACTGTGTCTCTTAGTTCTTGCAAGCTAAGCTGGAGTCAGTCTCTCTCATTAAGGCCACATGGCCACACTGTGTCTCTTAGTTCTTGCAAGCTAAGCTGGAGTGAGTCTCTCTCATTAAGGCCACATGGCCACACTGTGTCTCTTAGTTCTTGCAAGCTAAGCTGGAGTCAGTCTCTCTCATTAAGGCCACATGGCCACACTGTGTCTCTTAGTTCTTGCAAGCTAAGCTGGAGTCAGTCTCTCTCATTAAGGCCACATGGCCACACTGTGTCTCTTAGTTCTTGCAAGCTAAGCTGGAGTCAGTCTCTCTCATTAAGGCCACATGGCCACACTGTGTCTCTTAGTTCTTGCAAGCTAAGCTGGAGTCAGTCTCTCTCATTAAGGCCACATGGCCACACTGTGTCTCTTAGTTCTTGCAAGCTAAGCTGGAGTCAGTCTCTCTCATTAAGGCCACATGGCCACACTGTGTCTCTTAGTTCTTGCAAGCTAAGCTGGAGTCAGTCTCTCTCATTAAGGCCGCATGGCCACACTATGTCTCTTAGTTCTTGCAAGCTAAGCTGGAGTCATTCTCTTTTCGACATATGTCCCACCAAATTCTGTAATAATAATGTTCCAGTTTCTCTATATGTTTTTTAAATTTAGCTTTAAATAAATCTACATTTAAAAATCCACAAATCTGGCTGCCTCCTGATGACGCTGGTTGTAATTACTGGCGAAACGTCGTACTCAGATTGTTAATGTTGTGGCTTTGCTCTCTAACACACAACCGGTGTGCTGTACTAGTAACGAATTGGCATGTTCTGTTTAAGTGACAAACCTTACTAATTGGCTGTTTCGGGTGGTGGTGGGTTTACCGACATTTTTATATTTACGTGATCTTACCTAAAAAACCTGTATTATGTAAAAATACATTTATTTTCCTCCTTTCTTTTTGGACAGTTTCAAATCTCTAACGTCTTTCAAATTGTTCTGATGTACAGTGCTACATTTCAAATTACTGTCATGTTTGCAACGGGTTGTTTAAAATATATTTAAATGGTGTAGATTCATGTTTAAACTCGCTTCGAATCTGCATTCATCATTTTCTTCTTAAGCAGTCCGTAACCACAATTGGTACATCGATGCATGACCCATTTGATTATGGTTTGTTGGTCTTAATTTATCAATTAAAATGTTATTGAGTGTGCCAAATCCTAAAGAGTGGCGTTTGAGTCGACCTTATTTATTTTATATTCACATCTGAAACGCCTGTGCACATGAATGTAATCCAGTTACACACTCTCCTACTTGTTCATCAACTCTCTTCGTGGTGTAGATTTGATGGCTTGTATAGCAACCATAAACAAACACAACAAGTCCGGGTGACTCATGATCCATGACTCACGATGCCAGTGGGCCAGGTTTCACTCTCAACTCTCTACCTGTGTGGCATGAATAAAACGCACCTGTAAATTTGACCTGAAATGATTGCACAACAATTGCCCCGCCTTCATGCGATGTTTATCCTCCACTGTTTATCTGGCTTTGACCTGAATTATATAAAAGTGCGGCTCTGCAACTGCTGTAGAGTCACATTGGTATAAACACATTTTACAATATGAACAGCGCATTGAAAACGCGTACTATTTTATGTATTGTTTAACAAGTGTGTTTACAAATCCACACTGAGAAACACGATGATTGACAGAGGGGAGTAGATTATGTTTTCGATAGTGTATTTAAATAGAGCTACTGTAGGTAAGTAGTTTTCAGTTTTAAAGGCATAGTTTAACAAGACAACACTTGCCACCATCCTTCAAACCCATTGGTGAAAAAGACCACAGTTTATGTTTACATTATAATATGTTTACATTATATATAATATATAATATAATGTTTACATTATATATAATGTTTACATTATATATAATATAATGTTTATATAATATAATGTTTACATTATAATACAATGTTTACATTATATATAATATAATGTTTATGCAAGAGCCGGGGACTTATGGGACCCCGGGGTCCCACCATAAGGTTCATATGAATGGTTACCTAATAACTTTTGAAACACGGTAATCGCTGTGAAGTGCAGTTTCCAATTCTTATTGTTCACTCAATCTCTCTGGCCTTTCTATGCAATATGAAGAAGGGTCATTGCCCGAAACGTCGCTTATCGGATTTTTTTCCCTTTTTCAAGGCCCCAGTGCTACTGATGCATGAATTTGTTTGGTATTTGAAATGATACGAAGGCTCAGCAAGTGATTCCTTGCAGACATAAACAGAAGCGATACGCGCCACCCCAGCCACCCATGTCGCGAATCAATCGATTATCGCGATTGAGGGCTCGTGAATAAATTCTAGATTCAACGCCTTGTTTTAAAACGTGAACACAGCCGGCTCTAGTGACTGGAGTGGGTGGGTGTTGGACAATGTGAAACAATGACACGCAACGTATACAAATCTAAAACATAAATTCTTACGCACGCGATCCGGTGTGCATATCGCGATCTTCAGGATGAATGATCACGTCCGAATCAATGCGTCGTCGTTGCTCCCCTAGCATGCGCTCTGCGTAACCCGCTCGTGTTGTTGTTGTTGTTTGCGGCAGAGTTTAGGACCTTCGTGGCCAAGAGCCGCAGCTCCCGAGGCAAAGGAGTGATGGCACGCTTCAAGGTGCCGGACTTGCTGAAGCATCTCATGGAACGATACGGGGCTCCGGATATTCACGATCTGGGCATCCGTATCACCAGCATACCTCTGGGCATTTCCGTACGTGCCGTGCCTGCGTGTACGAGCGTGTGTGTGTGTGTACGTGTGTATGCATTGCGTCGCTTGTTGACTGCGAATTGTATTATTATTGGATGCCTCAAGTTATACTCTTTGGTTCTTTCGGTAAAGTCACGTAGGTATAAAATAAAATAAATCACGACGTTTCGGGCGCGACACAAGCGTCCGTCATCAGGTGGATAAGCCTTGGTGTGCTGCTGAGGCAGACTGTTTTAAATGGTTTGAAATGTGTGTAGCCCATGGGTCATAAAGAAGTGTCCAGGGCTAGTGATGTTAACGTGAGAAATTAGCGTGTAACTGTAAGGTAGGAAAGCGGCCTCCTCCTCGATTTTACGTGACTTTACCGAAAGAACCAAAGAGTCTGGATTCCTGCAGTCGCGAAAGCTTCAAATCAAGATTGTCCTCAAGTATGTATTGTTGTTGCCCTTGAGGGGGTTTACTTTCGGAATTAAATGCGTTCTGGAATTGCTGACACACAGCCACAACGTACGTGTCGCTGTGTTCACACCTGAGAGTGACACTGCATCAGCCTTTTACCAATATTCCCCCTGCCCCTGCGTTTGCCTTACACGGCCACAATGCTGAGCTATCCTCAGTTGCTCAGGCACACAAGTTTCACACCTGTCTCCCTGTCAAGTGAATGTGGTGTATCCTTTTGTCATGCAGTCTGAGACAGACTTCCAACACGACTTCAGTTTTGGGGGTGCAGTGCTGTGACAAGAGCACTGAAGTAACTGCTCGTGTAAGTACATCATGTTAATATATATCGTATAGAAGGCTGAGGCCTATTTTACTGTACCGCTCCTTACAGAAATCTTCTTTCCCGAGTGGTTGTGCATTTGTCGCTTGTTTCAGAGGTTCGCGATTCGATCCCAGGAGTCGCCCTAGTTAATATTGCGGGTGTATTATCCAAAACTGCATTTCTATATGCTTCACAAATAATGTAAAACAAATATCCCGTGTTGTTATTAATGAATGAGGAGGACATGTGTGCCGGCGTCAGAATCAAAATTTGCAAATCTAAACAAGTACTCAGAAATGACTGGATTGGGTAAAACCACATGTATATATGTTGAACTTCTTTCGCACTGTACGTAGCCAACTGTGCTAATCGGAGGTGTGGAGGGCAACAAACTGAACACAAAAAGCAGTTCTAAAGAAATTGTTTTCAATCTAGATTTAAAAGTGCATAGCTCCAATGGCTTCCTAATATCGGAAGGAAGAGCATTCCAGTTGGCCGCAGAAGCCCATCTGAAAGCGAGTGATGCGGTGACTGTCTTTGTTCGATGGCTTGCCAAAAGCCACTGCTGCTAGGATGATCCACCAATCCCATCTCTCGATTGCAATCGTGCATTAGCAGCACACCTTGCATTCGCTGTTGAACCACTCGTCCATCACGTGTTCCATCATCGCAACTACAGCACTGCCCTGCACCTGTGGCCGCCACAGTTGCTAACATTGTGTTGTTTGTTGAGGTGATCGGCAAGGCCCAGAAAGGCGAGCGGGAGGCGATGGACCGTGGGCTGGCTCGCATCGAGTGTGACATCAAGCAGGAGGTGGAGGACCGGCCACACAAGATCAAGAAATACCTGTTGGAGTCGTTCCCCTTGCCAGGGACGAGCGCCGATCTTCGCCGACAGTTCACGACACAGCCGGCGGCCGAGATGGTGCTGCAGGTCTTCCAGTACGCCGAGGACATCTTTGTGAATAAGCTGAAGAAGGTGGGGGCCAT